>VSMD01013562.1:0-62284 GCA_008750895.1 Mirza zaza | reverse complement strand
CTTAGAGCTGAATAGTACTCCATGGTATACATATACCACATTTTATTAATCCATTCTTGGATTGATGGGCACTTGGGCTGTTTCCACAGCCTTGCGATTATGAATTGTGCTGCTATAAACATTCGAGTGCAGGTGTCTTTTTTATAGAGTGTCATTGGATCTTTTGGGTAGATGCCCAGTAATGGGATTGCTGGGTCAAATGGTAGATTCATTTGTATCGCTTTAAGGTATCTCCATATTGCTTTCCACAGAGGTTGAACTAGTTTGCAGTCCCACCAGCAGTGTAGGAGTGTTCCTCTCTCTCCAGAGTGTTCCTCTCTGTCCGCATCCACGCCAGCATTTGTTATTTGGAGACTTTTTGATAAAGGCCATTCTCACTGGAGTTAAGTGATATCTCATTGTAGTTTTGATTTGCATTTCCCTGATGATTAGAGATGGTGAGCATTTTTTCATATGTTTGTTGGCCATTCTTCTGTTTTGTTTAGAAAAATTTCTGTTCAAGTCCTTTACCCACTTTTTAATAGGGTTGATTTTTTCTTGCTGATTTTCGTGAGCTCTAAGTATATTCTAGTTATCAGCCCTTTATCGGATGAGTAGGATGCAAAAATTTTCTCCCATTCTGTAGGTTGTCTGTTTACTTTCATGACTATTTCTTTGGCTGTGCAGAAGCTTTTTAGTTTGATCATGTCCCATTTATTTATTTTTGTTGCTGCTTTGATTGCCTTTGGGGACAGCATATGTTTTAAAACAATTAAAAGACTGGAATTTGAACGTTCCTAACACAAAGAAACGATAAATGCTTGAGGTGATGGGTACCCCTATTACCTTGATTTGACCATTACACATTGTATGCTTATTTCAAAACATCACATGTACCCCATAAATATGTACAATTATGTACCCATAATAATTACAACTAAAAGTTTTTAAAAAATTGACAAATCTGAATTAGAAGGAGATGCAGGAATGTTGACAATGGTAATCTTTGGGTGGAGGAGTTATGGATGATTTAAAAATTTTTTGTTTTAAACATTTAAACTTTTAAACATTTTCTTATTTTTTCTGAATATTATTTGATTCATTCAATATTATTACTTTTATAATTGGAAAAGCAATAGTCTAAAATAGTATTTATAATGGTATTATTCATAACAGTAGAAACTAGAAACCACTCTTATCAAAGCACCACGTGCAGAGCTGGCAGGGGCTGTAGATTTCTTTTAATCTTAGAATCTCAGTTGATGCAGGAGAAGACTGAAGACAGGTAAGATAGACAAACTACCCAGCCAGGATCATACAGAGAGTAGCTAGCAGAGAGGAGAAGAGGAGGATTGGAAACCCAAATGACTGGCCTGTATTCTAGGGCTTTCCCTACTCTCTCTTCTGTAGTGAATATCTACCTTATGGGAATAGTGAATTTTGGCACAGTGATTTTGGATGCAGTCCTTTAAAAGGATAAATATGAAGACAATGAAGAAACATGGAACAGTGTCCAATAAGGACAGATTTTTAAAAAGTATAATATGATGGTAACAATCCTGACTACAACCAGATTTCAAAACTATTTCTATAGATACACTTATTTCAGTGTTTATACCATTATGCTCTACTTTTTAAGTCTTTCAATTGTGTATTTTTGTCTTTTTCTAATATTTTATTTCAAAACTTTTCAAACATACAGTAAAGTTGAAATAATTTTACAATGAACACTCATATATACTCATGACCTAGATTCTACTATTGAACATTATATTTTGCTTGTTTTTTTCACATCTGTTCATCTACAGTCATCACTCCACCATATTTTTGATGCATTTCAAAGTCAATCACAGACACCAATATACTTCCTCTAAATACTTCAGCATGTATATTAACTAAAATTTAGTATTTGTTTATAGATCTTTATTTTGATATAAATTTATGTACAATGACATGCACACATATTAGGTATACATTTATTGACTTTTGACATATATATATATATATATATATATATATATATATATTTGTAACCAAATCCCCATCAAGACATGGAATATTATCCTCGCCCTACAAAGTTCATTCGTGTCCCTTTTCAGTCAGTTGCCATCCCCACTGTCCTAGTCTGTTCAGGCTGCTATAACAAAATATCACAGACTAAGTGGCTTATAAGCAACGGAAATTTATGTCTCATAGTTCTGGAGACTGAGAAGTCCAAGATCAAAGCTCTGGCAGATTCGATATTTGGTAAGAGCTCGTTTCCTGTTTCAGGCTCCTTCTCATTGTGTCCTCACTTGATAGTAGAAAGGGGCGGGCCAGGTGAGGTGGCTCACGCCTGTAATCCTAGCACTCTGGGAGGCCGAGATGGTAGGATTGCTCAAGGTCAGAAGTTTGAAACCAGCCTGAGCAAGAGCGAGACCCCGTCTCTACTAAAAATAGAAAGAAATTAATAGGCCAACTAAAAATATATAGAAAAAAATTAGC
Organism: Mirza zaza; assembly: GCA_008750895.1. Lineage (NCBI taxonomy): Eukaryota > Metazoa > Chordata > Mammalia > Primates > Cheirogaleidae > Mirza > Mirza zaza. Next base: position 59,821 of record VSMD01013562.1, on the reverse strand, counting down.
TGGGCATGGTGGCACATGCCTGTAGTCCCAGCTACTGGGGAGGCTGAGGCAGTAGGATTGCTTGAGCCCGGGAGTTTGAGGTTGCTGTGAGGTTAGGCTGACGTCACAGCACTGTAGCTTGGGCAACAGAGTGAGACTCTGTCTGGCGGGGGGAAGGGGCAAGGGCAAGGCAGCTCTAGGGTCTCTGTTATAAGGGCACTAATCCCATTCACGAGGGTTCTATCCTCCTGACCAAATCACCTTCCCTGGCTCTTAATACTATTGCCTTGGTGATTAGGTTTTCAACATTTGTATTTTGGTGTGTGTGTGTGTGTGGGGGGGGGGGATACAGACAGTCAGACCATAGCACTCACCCAACAGAGGGAACAAATGTTTTCATTTTTCTTCCACCATAGAGTAGATTGGCCTGTTTTAGAACTTCATGTAAATGGAATCTTACAATGTGTTCTCTTTTGAGTGAGGCTTCTGCTCAGCATAATGTTTTTGAAATTTATCAGTGTTGTGTATATCGGTACTTCATTACTTTTTGTTGCTGTGTTGTTTTGTTACTTTTCGTTCACTGTATGAATCTACTAAAGTTTATTCATTCTCTTATTGATGGATAGCTGGGTTGTTTCAGTTTTAAGGTATCATGAATAAAGTTGCTGTGAATATTCTTATACAAGCCTTTGTATAGACAGGTGCTTTATTTTTTCTCTGGTTAATATCTAGAAGTAGAATTGCCAGATCATAGGGTAGGCTTATAAGAACATGCCAGACCTTTCCCCAATATAGTTGTATCATTTTACAAGCCTACCAACAATGTCCGAGAGTTCTGGTTTCTCCATATCTGTATCACATTTGGTAGTATCAATCATTTTAATTGTAAGCTATTCTGATAGGTGTATAGTGTACCTCCTTTGATTTACATTCCCTGATAACTAATAAAACGTTGAGAACTTTTCAGGTGCTTATTGGCCATTTCTATGTCTTCTTTTGAGAAGCATCTGAGTATTTCATTCAACTTTAGATTAGGTGGTTTTTATTTTTATTATTGAGTTGTAAGAGAACTTTATATACTGTATATACTTTATATACTACATATATATATGTGGGAGAACTGCATATACCATTCCTTTATCAACAAATGTTTTATAAATATTTTTTTCCAGCAAAAAAGAATTTTTTTTACCCCCAACTCCAATACTAACACCTAGATATGTTATAAATTATTTAAATAAAACTTTAAAAAATAGCTGAAATCTTAGCACTCTGGGAGGCCGAGTGGGAGGATCACTCAAGGTCAGGAGTTCAAAACCAGCCTGAGCAAAAGCGAGACCCCCGTCTCTACTAAAAAAATAGAAAGAAATTAATTGGCCAACTAAAAATATATAGAAAAAATTAGCCGGGCATGGTGGCGCATGGCTGTAGTCCCAGCTACTCAGGAGACTGAGGCAGAAGGATTGTTTGAGCCCAGGAGTTGGAGGTTACTGTGAGCTAGGCTGACACCACGGCACTCTAGCCTGGGCAAGAGTGAGACTCTGCCTCAAAAAAAAAAAAAAAAAAAAAAAAAAAAAAATAGCTGAGCTTCTGTATTCCTGCTTATAGAAAAAAAAAAATAGCTGAGCTTGAATTGCAGAGTCACTCACAAGATCTCAGTTCTGATACATTGCTTAATTATTAATTCTAAGTAACTTTTTCCCACTGTATGATAAATTCCTTCAGGTCAAGGTCAGTATCTTAGTTATTTTTTTCTTTCCTATGGTACCTGGTAAAGTATCTTAAAGCCATTAAATACAGAATGAATGTTTTGTTTGTGTATATTGAAATCTAGTATTTTTATTACTAGAATTTTGTTATAGTAGTGGAGTCCTTTGTCCTTAATCACAGTTTCAATATAGGCTGATGTCATGAGCTCAGTCACTGTGGGTTCCTTGTGGTTTGTTTGCTGTTGAGTGTTCTTCATTTAGGGATGAAACACAGGTGCCTTACATCCAAAAAGAATTATTTCAGAGGTAATCTCTTTCTTCTTTGAACTTTTTAAACTCTCTTTCTATCACTCTCTTGGGGCATGGTGAAACAGTGCTTGTGTAGAATCTCCGTGTACTCTGGTTTCTCCCTACACCGTAAGCACTCTGAGAGCAGGGGTGTATTCCCTTCCCAACTCCATCCTTCCCAAACTGACCATCCAGGTCTCTTGTACATAATGGAGGCAATAAACATTTGTTGAAGGGATGCATCAAGTTAAATAACCCACCCAAAACCCAAAACCCAAACTGAAAAGTGTAATCTACCAAGCAGAGACCAAAAAAGGGAATAATGAGTTTACAAAGTTTCCCTTCAGTAAACAAGATGTTCACATTTTGGACAAGACTGAGATGTGAAGGCCTACTCTGACATGCCTTGCAGTCACCATATTCTAGAATAGGGACCAGCTTTAAACACTTCAACTTGTTGGGCCGGGCGCGGTGGCTCACGCCTGTAATCCTAGCTCTCTGGGAGGCCGAGGTGGGCGGATCATTTGAGCTCAGGAGTTCGAGACCAGCCTGAGCAAGAGCGAGACCCCATCTCTACTATAAATAGAAAGAAATTAATTGGCCAACTAATATATATAGAAAAAATTAGCCGGGCATGGTGGCGCATGCCTGTAGTCCCAGCTACTTGGGAGGCTGAGGCAGCAGGATTGCTTGAGCCCAGGAGTTTGAGGTTGCTGTGAGCTAGGCTGACGCCACGGCACTCACTCTAGCCTGGGCAATAAAGTGAGACTCTGTCTCAAAAAAAAAAAAAAAACACTTCAACTTGTTGCATTTGTTCTTATTAAGAGACAACTTATAGTTATTATTTTTGTGCTCTCAGGCTATGCTACCCTCCCTCTCTTAAATTACACTAGATTCCCTTGAAACTATGCAAAAGTCTGTCTTTGTCAGCTCAGGCTGCTGTAACAATATGCCACAGACCAGTGGCTTAATGCATTAACTGCCATGTGAATTGTATTTAACTCATGCTAGTTTTGAGCCCGGGGCCTAATGAAGCATATGTAACTCACATGTTTCTTCACCTTGGGAGCTACGTGAACTATTTTTCAAGTTGCATATGACTCATGCACAGAAAACAATGAAAAATAATAAACAATAATAATTTGTTATTTTTCATGGAATTTGAAAGGATCGTTTTGTTTTCAAAGTTTTTATTCTATTTTCATAATAAAACACCGTGGCCCCAAGGAAAAATTTTTTCTAGTGTATTAGTCAGTGTGTTAAACTATAAACATATATTTCCCATAGTTCTGGAGGCTGGGAAGTCAATGTGCCAGCAAGGTTGGGTTCTGGTGAGGTCCCTCTTTCTGGCTTGCAGACAGCTGCCTACCTGCTGTGCCCTTGCATGGCAGAGAGAGGGGGAACTCTAGCTTCTTCCCCTTCTTGTTAATGGCACTAATCCCATCATGGAGGCTCCACCCTCATGACCTCATCTAAACCTAATTACCTCCCAAAGGCCCCATATCCAAATACCACTGCATTTGGGATTAGGGCTTCAACATATGAATTTTGCAGGGACACAAACATTCAGTCCATAGTAGAGGCAATGACAAACTATATTGCATGATCTATTTTAAAGGAAAAATCAGTGATGGCATATCACTGAGTATGCCATCATACTCAGTGTAATAAGTAACCTGAGCCTAAAATATTTGTATACTCATTCTCCTGGTGAAACTGAGATAGGTTGTATCATCCAGTTTCAGTCATTGAGTAGGATGTAGGACCTGTATCATTCATTTCAGTCTGTTTAAGAGACATTCGTTATGCACCAAGTGTTTGGGTAGCCCTGTGAAAAACACTGCCTGTAGAGAAGGGAGACAAGAAATTTTTGAAGCCACTAGAGGACGATATAATACAGCACAATCCACAACCCACCATTCATCCACCGTGAATTTAGGCAATGCAAATGTTGCCAAAATTCACAGATGAGAAGGGCAGGCACTGCAACCTGGAATGGCTGGGGAAGGATTTAGGTTTTTAGCCTTCTCTTCAGCCATTTAGCTTTCAAGGAAAAATAGTGCACACTGTTCTTCGCAACACTCATTTTAGAGGCTGATTATATATGACTTTTACCAAAAAAACCAGTATGTATTTGGCTTATTCCCTGCCTCTAGTGGATCTGCTGAGCACCTCTTCCCTCTCAGAATTGTTTGCTCTACTTTATTTCTTCGAATGCAGCTGGGCTTTGAGAGCACAGAGAGCTAGTTTGTTTTCAACACAATACACTTTGGTTTCTTCAGTGCCAAAAATTCTGAGTAGTTCTTAACTAATTCTTTTGTCTTAATTATTTTTTTTTGAGTGTGCTTTTCTTGCTTGTGCACCTCTCACCCTTCTGTTTCCATCACAATATGGTTTGAGTGTAGACTTTTGAGATTTTCTATAGTTTTCTTTTGATGTGTCTTTCTATTCAAAAGGAAACCGAAGCATTTTTCTTGAATTTTACAAGTTATGAAAATTATTTAGCTGAGTCTTTGGCTATTACAAGTTACAATTGCTTAGGTTTTGTATCTCTAGTGCTTAGCATAATGAAGGCCTGGCACATAGTAGGCACTCAATGAATACTTGGTGAACCTCACTTAAGAAAAAACAGGTCAGGGAAAATATCAGAGTGTGGCTTGCCTATCCATGGGTTACATCAAAAGTTTTATGTCCAGAGCCTTTTGCTGAGGGAAATGGGCACTTGGAAGTTCCTATTCATAGGTGGCCATATTCTCAATCATATAAGTTATCTCCCTGCCTACAGCTGGTGGGCATTACCTATAGGATAGAGCAATGGTTTTTAAAGTGTGCTCTTAAGATCAGAAATATCAGCATCACTTGGAAATTTGTTAGAAACACAAATAATTGGATCCTGCTGTATGTACAATAAATAAGTTAAATCCTTCTTGTGTTGGATGTGAACTGGGAAAAGTTTCTGTAAGTTGAAATAAGGTGTAAGATGGGTATGGTGTCTCCTGCCTATATTCTTAGCCCTTTAAGAGGCTGAAGTGGGAGGATTTCTTGAAGACCAGCCTGAGCAAGAGCAAGACCCTGTCTCTGCTAAAAATAGAAAAAATTAGCTGGGCATGGTGGCATGCCTGTATTCCCAGCTACTAGGGAGGCTGAGGCAGGAGAATCACTTGAGCCCAGGAGTTTGAGGTTGCTGTGAGCTATGATGATGCCACTGCACTCTGGTTTGAGAGACAGAGTGAGACCCTCTTTCAAAAAAAAAAAAAAAAGAAAAGAAAAGAAATAAGGCTAGGTGAATCTTTTCATAAAAAGAAAAGTAAAATGGGTGATATTCTTTCTTGGTAGCTTGATTTCTTTTTAGAGAAGTGAATCAAAAAAACTATATTTGTGCTAAGCTTTCCAAAGTGTTTATAAATTGATCAAGTAGGCCAATACTGTAAAATATTATATAAAATTACACTCTGCTATGGAATGAATTGTGTCTTCTCAAAACTCATATGTTCTTCTACATATAGCCCACTTATTTTGTTTAAAAAAATAAAGAATAAATTAAATTAAAAAAAATATATATAAAAAACTCATATGTTGAAGCCTTAACCCCCAATGTGGGGTATTTGGTATTGGGCCTTTGGGAGATAATTAGGTTTAGATGAGGTCCTGAGGGTGGGGCTCTCATGATAGGGTTAGTGTCCATTTATGAAAAGATACCAGAGAGCTTGCGTGCTCTCTCTCTCTCTCTCTCTCCCTCTCTCCCCTTGCCATGTGAGGACACAGTAAGAAGGTAGCTATCTACGAGCCAGAAGAGAGCCCTCCCTAGAAACCAACCATGCTGGCACTTTGATCTTGGGCTTCTAGCCTCCAGAGAAGTGAGAAAATAAATTTCTGGTGTTTAGGCCACTTAGCCTGTTGTATTTTGTTATGGCAGCCCGAGCTAAGACATATTTCATGTGATATAATCTTATAGAATCCTAGTCAAAGTTTTTATCTTTATACCTCCAGCCTTATTTTTACTAGAAACATCGGAAGATGAACACCATCACAGTCACAAATAGGGGCAATTTTCATAGGCTTCTTTGACTTTTTTTTTTTTTTGAGACAGAGTCTCACTCACTCTGTTGCCCAGGCTAGAGTGAGTGCTGTGGCATCAGCCTAGCTTACAGCAACCTCAAACTCCTGGTCTCAAGCAATCCTGCTGCCTCAGCCTCCCAAGTAGCTGGGACTACAGGCATGCACCACCATGCCCGGCTAATTTTTTCTATATATATTGTTATACTCAGGATTCGCAAGGCCGCAGGACAGAGAGACAGAGTCACCGAGGCTGTAATTACCAAAAGGAGTTTTATTGTCTAGCTCGAGCTAGGGTCCGAGCTCCCAGAGTGCCAGCGCAGTGGCCTCTTCCCCGGGCAAGGACCTTCCTTTGTGTGCAAGTCCCCTTTTATAACTTTGCTACCTACATACTGGTCAAGCATCCACCCCCACAGTGATTTTTTTATTTTTTATTACTTCAGCCTGCCCCTGATAGGCCCTAACCTGTCCCGGGTCCTAGCTGAGAGACTCAGGTTTCCGCTCTCTTTGTCTTTCTCCTCTGCATCCCATAATATACTCATGATGCCTTGCGGTAGGCAATTAAGCAGTAAACAACAGCTGGAAGGTGTCTGTTCCTTATAGCCCAGTATCTTACAATATTAGTTGGCCAATTAATTTCTTTCTATATTATAGTAGAGATGGGGGTCTCGCTCTTGCTCAGGCTGGTTTCGAACTCCTGACCTCGAGCAATCCGCCTGCCTTGGGCTCCCAGAGTGCTAGGATTACAGGCGTGAGCCACCGGGCCGGCCTTGAGTAGACTTTTGGAGAGCCTTAGCACCTCTTGATGCTCTAATGAGAAACTAATTCTGTAGCATCTGTTATGCTGTTTTGTTCGCTGTTTATTTGAAATCTCACTGGAAAGTTTCTTGAAGCAAATATAGGTTCAAGTTGTTGATTTATTTATTTTTGCCTCAGAAACCAAACATTTTTATGCTTTCTCGAGTAGCTCTTTCAACAGCTGGGGAAGCTTCTCCCTTATTCTGGTGTGAGGTAAGTCACTGTATGTTTAAAATGGCTGAATTGCGAAGGGAGGCCCTGGTTGGAGATCCTTAGGGTCTCCCAGCACACAGCTTCATCACAGCATTGATGCGTTTGGCTTGAATGGGGCCTTGCATGCTGAATTTGAACTCACAAAGTTTAAATTCTTCTCTTTTAACAAGCTCTGCAATTTGCCAGATAGCAATAGATTACAATGACCACTAGAGCACTACTTCCAACCCCGCCTTTATAAGCTACCTAAGGGATTAAATATGTGCTATGAACATGATAAGAAATTTAAAATACACATACCAGAATCTGTATGTCCAAATGCATGATATTCCTTTGAACATTTTCTGTTTTGTGATTTGGAGTGGGGTCATGTTAGAAATACTGAAAACATTTCTTAAACTATAGAAATGATTTAGTTGGAAGACTAATTAGCCAGGTGCTACCCTTCCTTCTGTAGAACAAACAACTCAAAGATGTTTCCACAAGTGCTTGTTAACGGCTCTAAATATTTCTGTTCTTTTCAGAGGACAGAAAGATCAAGTCTGGAAAGTTGGGATAAGAATTAGGGCAGGCCGGGCACAGTGGCTCATGCCTGTAATCCTAGCACTCTGGGAGGCAGAGGTGGGAGGATTGCTCCAGGTTAGGAGTTTGAGACCAACCTGAGCAAAAGCGAGACCCCGTCTCTACTAAAAATGGAAAGAAATTAGCTGGACAACTAAAAATATATAGAAAAAAATTAGCCGGGCATGGTGGTGCATGTCTGTAGTCACAGCTACTCAGGAGGCTTAGGAGGAAGGATTGCTTGAGCCCAGGAGTTTGAGGTTGCTGTGAGCTAGGCTGATGCCACAGCACTCTAGCAACAGAGTGAGAGACTGTCTCAAAAAAAAAAAAAAAAAAAGAAGAAGAATTAGGGCAGATGGGAAATGTGAGTTCAGATCAAGTTAGTACAGAGGACATTTTAGAAAAACAAATATAAACAAAACAACCAGAGTCAATCAGATATTGGGACCTGTGCTTGTAACTGGCCATGGCAGTTAGGACACATACTTGAGGTAAGGTGCAAGGATGCCATGACTATAGAAAGTTTGGTCACAGGAAGAACACTGTTTTTGTTTGTTATTTGGAATGTGTCGTTGTTTTGGATTGTGAGTATGGGATTTTTTTCTCACTCAATTCACTAACATTTCTTACCAGCTAGGCTAGACCAAGGCATTAAAGAAGGCAGTCCTAGGCTGGGCGCGGTGGCTCATGCCTGTAATCCTAGCACTCTGGGAGGCCAAGGCGGGCGGATTGCTCTAAGTCAGGAGTTCAAAACCAGTCTTAGCGAGACCCCGTCTCTACTAAAAATAGAAAGAAATTAATTGACCAACTAAAAATATATATACAAAAAATTAGCCAGGTATGGTGGCACATGCCTGTAGTCCCAGCTACTTGGGAGGCTGAGGCAGTAGGATCTCTTGAGCCCAGGAGATTGAGGTTGCTCTGAGGTAGGCTGATGCCACAGCACTCACTCTAGCCTGGGCAACAAAGTGAGACTCAAAAAAAAAAAAAAAAAAAAAAAAAAAAAAAAAAAGAAGGCAGTCCTGTTTTTTGGATGAACCAATAGCATTTAGATGAAATGGAAAAAAAATCAGTGGGTTGAAAGGCCCAGAGGCTCGAGTTATGCCAGGACAGTGGGTTTGACAGTTTCATAGATTCCTAATGTTGGGAAGTCTTCCTGGATTTGAGAGTGAATGTAGGAGTAGAGTATCTGAATCTATGGAGTTGATGGAGATATTCCTTGATGAGAAGCAGAAATTCCCCATGGATGCTGTAAATTTGAAGCAGAGAGAAATGAAGAAACCAAGTTTTACAGCTTTGATGAGTGGCAAAATTTGTCAAGAAGAGCTAGATATTAAGTAATTAGCTTCTAAGAAGGAATACATAATCTCCTTTCTATGTGGAAAAGGGGGGAGGGAGAGCCAGAGAGACAATCGTGTTTGAGATATTGGTCTAAAATTGTGCTGGAAAAAGTCTTTTGTTTTATTTTGTTTTTATTTGTTGTTCTTTTTTAAGTCAAGGGGAATAAAACTTGTAAAGCCATACTTTTCCAGAGTCCTGAGATACCCTTGTACATGTAATGAGGCAGGACATCTAGGATGTGAAGGAGCTGTTGCTTTAGCATTTGACTTATTTTGGTGTCCAAGAATGACAAATACATGGAAGTTCAGCGACTAGCTAAGATATGAATAAAGCAGAAGGCCAGAGCTGAGAAGGATGACAAGCTAAAGCACACAAATGCTCATGCACCACCAGAACTATTATACCCAGGTGTTTTGAATCTATGGGTTTAGATTGCTAATTTTTTAAAAACTGGAAACATTAGCAGCAATTTGTTCTTATCTTACACTACAGTACCACCTATGGGGCTCTTGTAGGAATTACACCCAGAAGTTAACAAAACCTATTAGAGTCCTGTTTACATAATATCAATATAAGTATAAATTCTAGAATCACAGAATTTCAGAGGTGGCGGGACTTTAAAGGTCATCAGAATCAAGTTTATACCCAATGTTTGAATCACTTTTATGACATACTTGATTTGTGGTTGTGTAATTCTGCTTGAACATCTTCAGTGAATGTTCCGTGGTGGGCAGGTCTATGCAAACCTATCCCCAAAAGCTGAGGGAGCTGAGAGGCTGAGGAAAAAGGCTGACAAATTCAGTTTCTCAGAAAGAAACATTTATCAGAAACTTATGAACAGAAGCCATGTCCTGGGCAGTCACAAGATGGTGGATCCCCATATCTTTACCCCCTCAGACCTATGGTTTATATACCACAGGGAAAGAATGAGTAGGACGATTGAAATCGACCCCTCAGAAAAAGGCACACATTTGTCCACGGCCAGGATTTATGGTGGGTACTGCTCTTAACAGTAGACAAAGTAGAAATCTTAGAGGCATTCTTGGAACTGGAGTTAAACAGAAGTCAACATGGTGATTAACATCCAAGATGGAGTTGCTTTAGCCTTCACAGTGAGTGAATAAAAACACCTCTCACTTATCAGCTCATTCTATTAATATCTCCACATATATCTACTTTACACTCGGTGCGTCACTACTCCCTTCTGGAGTACCTGGGTGGAACCTAGTACTAGGTCTTTCCAGGGTTCTTGAAGGTGAGTTGGCTTCATTTTCATTGGAATTCCTCTTTGCAGGCACAGAGGTGGGCTCTGCCAAATCCATTCCTATGCACTTTCTGTTTTTCATATTATTGCTCACACCACCTGTCTTCTATTTCTCCTTTCTCATTCTCTTTGTTCTTGTGGGTTTACACTTTTCTTTAAAAACATTTCATCTATTGTCATTTTGATAGGTTTTGAAAAACAGCAGAAACAAAAGCAAGAAATAAACCCTGATATGTTTAATTAGAAGCCTAGTCATGTTTTTCTGATTCTATTCTTATGCATGAAAAAATGTAAGTGTAGGGCTTTACATTTATTTCAATTAAAATTTTTATTGTTTGGCTGAAATTTTAGAGCCTTTGAATGTTTGTTCACTCTGCCATTGAATATATTGGCTACCTTTCCCAGCCGTCAAAGAAGGGCATTAGCAAGCTGGTTGTGCACTCAGCTATTTACTCAACGAACAGGACAAAGCTGAAGACAAGAGTTCCGTGGCACTAAAGACTCTAGGCTGACACTGATTCATCATTAGCACCTGTCTTTGTGATCACCTGGGCCACATTCCTCCATCTTGTTCACAAGTTGAGAGTCTCTGTCAAATGCTAACTTCAAATGCTGAAACTGAGTGTCAGCAGCTTTCTCTGATTTGCCAGCCTGGCAGAGTTTGGATAAAAAGGGAAGTGCTGTTAATTTATTAAATCATGACTTCACCTTCCTGGATCTTATGCATGATTAAGTGCTCCCCTTTCTTCTCTCTGTGTTCAAGGTAATGTTTGATAACCTGTCTCAGAATTGCACTGTTTGTTCCTGCCCCAGTTTCTAGATTCTTCAGAGATAATGGATAGCAAGCAGCTCATTTTATCACAAACTTATAGTAGTAGGCTGGGATGTAGTTTGTTGGGGCCAGGAGGTTTGCACTGAGGTAGTGAACCCAGGTGCTGTCTTATAAGTCTTTTCACCGGTTTGGATTCTAAGGTCTCTCATTTGAATGCTTGTTGTAAGATTTTCTGTCCAGTGATCTTCTCCTTGGCAGAAATGAAAGAAAATGGGAGATGAAGTGTTCCATGACCTATGTATCTGTCCCTATTATCAATCTTTCACTTTCTTTGTTCTTGCCACTCTTATATAATCTTAAAAAGTCCTTTAAGTCACCGTTAACATTTAAAAGTTTATGGTAGAGCACTTGGGTTTACAAGTAATTGTGGGTTATTCAACTGTTTTGATCTTTATTAAATAGCTTTTTATCAGATTGGAGTATTATAGTCTGGGCCTTGTAGGGCCTAGAGTGGTGCTCTTAGCTTAGCAGCTCATAGTTTAAACTCATATTTTGGAAAAACGAAAAATGTTTTACAGTTCTTTATAGCTTCGTTAAGTTATCTGTGTTTCATATATGTGGGATGGAATCTGAAGTAATCTGGCTAGGCTAGGGTGTTGGATTTCTTTAGTTTGCCCCTCTAGCTGTGTTCTCCACGTTTGTCTGTATACTTCTCTGCCCTGGAGGCTGTTCTGCATGGCTTACATCAAAAGCACCTTGACCCTCTGGTTTTCTGCAGGAGATGGGAGGCATGGAGAGAGGAACATGGGGTCAGAACATCTGTTTCCCTGGTTCCTTCCTGTGAGGTTGCCACAAGTGGCTGTGTCCCTCAGCAGAATGTCATTGCTCTTGTGTAGGTGGCCCACTCTTTGCTACTCTCTTTCTGGGTTCTGGGAAGCTCTCCTTCTCCTTATCCCTTTGGGGATGGTGACAGCTCCACTGCTACTATCTCTTATGCATCCCTATACCCACTCACTCCTTTGCAATTAGTCCCTCTGTAAATAAAACCTCTCCAAATTTTCCTAATTTATATGTGCCATCTGTTTGTGTTCTTTGGGGCAGGGGAACTTAACTGATGCAGAAAGTTTAAAACAAGTCTGAGGGAAAGTTCTTATTGTTTTATTGGACCATATGATGAAATATTCTTGGACACTCTAGTAACTGATCCTTTGTAGAAATTTTGGTACATCAGAATCAAAGATAGAAAATATTTTATAAATTTTTTTAAGATGATAAAAGTAAGTGAGATTTTTTTTTCCTCATAAGAGCACCTATATAACAATGTTAAAGCAGAAAAATGGGCAAGACGTATAAATAGATAAGTTGCAGATGGAAAATGTATATGAAAAGATGCTCAATCTCATTAGTAATCTGGAAAATGCAAACTAAAACAAGATAGCACTTCATATGCATTAGAATGGTAAAGATTTGAAAAAGTCATATAATAGTCTACGGGGAGTGGGTGCATGTGTAAATTGGTACAACCACTTTGGAAAATAATTCAGAAATATTTTGTAAAGTAGAAAGTAAGCATACTGTGGGATCCAACAATTCTATTTCTAGGCATTCATTGGTCTACAGGAACTTTGGCATATGTACACCAGGAGACATGTACATGGATGTACATTGCAGTATTGTTTGCAAAATAGGGAAACTGGAAATAAGCTAATTGTCTATCAAAAGGGAAATGCATAAATAACAATGATACAATGTGGTTAAAATGAATGAAGTAGATCAATATACATCAAGAAACAATGAGGGTTTTTGTTTTTTAAAAAAGCAAGTTACAAAAAGATGCTAGAATTTTTTCCAATTATGGGTAAAGAACACACAGAAAAGAGTATCTTCTGTGTGTAGATGTGTATATATGTATCAAAACACAGACTGAAAGACTTACTTATTCATGACAGTGGTTCCCCCTGGGGAGCCTGGTTGGGGCACTGAGACCGGTGAGGGAATAAAGGACCATACTGCTGGGCCCTTCTCACACTATTGGGTGCTGGTCCTTGGAACGTTCTCTCGCAGGCCCTGCCTCATCAGGGCTTGCCTGTTTTTCTCCAGCACAAAGTTCTCCATCAGGAACTTTCTCCTGATAAGTCAGTTCAAAGAGTGGACATGTAGCAAATTTTTGTTGTGTTGAATTCACTCTTTCTCTTTCTCTTTTCCTTTTCCATCCTATTTCAACTTGCTCCCATAATCCACCAAAACTGTTACCAAACCCTGATGTATTGTGTCTTATTTTTAATAAATATTTATCTCCCATAGGCTGGGTGTGGTGGCTCACACCTGTAATTCTAGCACTTTGGGAGGCTGAAGTGGGAGGATTGCTTGAGGCCAGGAGTTTGAGACCAGCCTGGGCGATATGGTAAGACCCTATCTCTACAAAAAATAAAAAAATTAGCTGTGTATGGTGGCTTGTGGATTGCTGGAGCCCAGGAGTTTGAAGTTACAGTGAGCTATGATGACACCATTGCCCTGCAGCCTGGGTGACAGAGACCTGTCACCCAGGTGACAGACCCTGTCTCTAAAAAATAAAGTAAAATAAAATATTTATCTCCCAATTAAAGAAATTGTATTCTTTAATTCACACTTGATATCCCACCCTCTTCTTCTGCTGCTAACTTAGGGTACAACATTCTCTGTTCCTTACCCCATGCCATCATTTTGGGGAATGCACCCCTGCCATGCTCTCTACATTTCCCGGGGTAGTCTATGAGTTGTTAAAATCCCTTAGATTTGACTGGTTGCCTTGGTTCTAAGACTGACAGGGCAGCAAAAATAGTTTATTCTGGAGTAAAAAGTTCATTAAAGCCAGGAATACAAAGAGTCTTTGCAAGATTCTTTTCAAACTGTCTGGGAAGTTACACCCAAGCCCATGGAAATGAGGAAGGAAAGGAGAGCATCCAGCAGCAGAGATGGAGCTGACAGCTCTGCTCCTTGTCACATCGGCACACTCTCATCTAGTTGGCTTTCTCTGAAAACAGATTTCACAATATTTGCCACCTTATAATTCAACATGTGTGTTATTTCCTGTCAGTTTAACTAACTCCTCCAAACTTTTGTTTAACAATAACAGATTCCTGTTCTTAATTCTCAGAAATAGGAGGGTAGTGCAATGCTGCTCTTCCTTGCCACTATCCTGTCATCTCCCTGGAGTCCCTGAAACAATACAAATGATGGCTCCTAGCAGAGGCCAGAAGTCAAGACAGGACGGGGGCCCTCCCTCAAGGTCCCTCTGACTCACTCCCTTCATTTCTTTGTCCACCAGCCCTCATGAGTCTATTATTTGCCTTTATTAGTGTGCCCTTCTTTATGAGTGACATTTCCTAAATTTTTTGCTACAGGGTGTGTTCTATATCCAGTGGTAGTAAAAAAAAAAATGCTGCCTAGTTGACAACTATGGGGTTAGCTGGGTCAAGGAAAGAAGAGGTGGTGTCCTTGGAGGAAGGCAGCCTTTTTCCACCCCCAGGTTGGACTAGATCTCTCAGTGCAAACATGTCTCTTATTTTCTTTTTGGACTTGGAGATCATTCTTTTGTGATAAGCAAAAAGAGACCCTCACTTGCTTACCAAGTTTACGATTCTGCCTGAGTTCTTGTTTATTTGCATTTTAGAGTTGAAAGGCTCATTTTGTCCAACTTTCTGATTTTTTTTTTTTGAGACAGAGTCTCACTTTGTTGCCCAGTCTAGAGTGAGTGCTGCGGCATCAGCTAGCTCACAGCAACCTCAATCTCCTGGGCTTAAGTGATCCTACTGCCTCAGCCTCCCGAGTAGCTGGGACTACAGGCATGTGCCACCATGCCTGGCTAATTTTTTTGTATATATATTTTTAGTTGGTCAATTAATTTCTTTCTATTTTTAGTAGAGACGGGGTCTCGCTAAGGCTGGTTTTGAACTCCTGACCTTGAGCAATCAACCCGCCTTGGCCTCCCAGAGTGCTAGGATTACAGGCGTGAGCCACCGCGCCCGGCCAACTTTCTGATTTTGTAGACCAAGAATGAGGCTCAGAGATATTAAGAGATTTCTCAATAACAGTGACATTATTTTATATAGTATAGCTCAAAAGTACTATTGCCTCCATTTTACAGAGGAAGAAAGGGATGATCAGAGAGATGAGGTGGCTACACCAGGGCAGCACAGAGAGTGGGAAACAGAGCCTGGGCTTGAAGGCAGGTCTCCTGGTTGCCACTATGATGCCCTTTAATGGTTACCCACCACCTATGGACATGACAGGGGACTTTGGATCTAGCTAGTTTGCTGTCCAAAGCCCCACATTATTTTTATATCTATACTTGGTGATTTAAAACACTACTGCAAGAGCATATGCATTTAAAAATTAAGTTGTATGTATTTGTTATTCATTGGTAAAGCACATGATATAAACTCAAAGGGTACAAAAGAACATACAGTGAAAAAACAAGTCTCCTTCATGCTCCTGTCCTCCATCCCCAATCTCTTATGTGCCCTTCACAAATATGCCATGCTTAGATAAGCAAATACTTTCATATGCACATATATATAAATTTATCTACCCCATCTTGGTTTTTTTTTTTTTTTTTTTTTTTTTTTTAGAGACATGGTCTTGCTATGTTACCCAGGCTGGTCTGCAGCTCCTGGGCTCAAGTGATCCTCCTACCTCAGCCTCCTAAGTAGCTAGGACTATGGGCACATACCACTGCCCCTACCTTGCTTTTTAAAAAATTTGATATATTTTGGATATCAACCCTAATCAGTGTACATAGAGCTGACACCTTTTTAGTGGCTGCAAGTAGTCCATTGAGTGAAGGTGCCATCATGTACTTATCTAGTTGTTTTTTTTTTCTTTTGAGACAGAGTCTCACTCTGTTGCCCCTGCTAGAGTGCTGTGGTGTCAGCCTAGCTCACAGCAACCTCAAACTCCTGGGCTCAAGCGATCCTTCTGCCTCAGCCTCCCGAGTAGCTGGAACTACAGGCATGTGCCACTATGCCCAGCAAATTTTTTTTTTTTTTTCTATTTTTGGTAGAGACGGGGTCTTGCTCTTGCTCAGGCTGGTCTCGAACTCCTGAGCTCAAATGATGATCCACCTGCCTCGGCCTCCCAGAGTGCTAGGATTACAGTGTGAGCCACTGCGCCCAGCCAGGTACTTATCTAGTTGTTTCTCAATGGACATCAAAATGATTTGCTGATTTTAGGCTGTTGCTGTGATGAATATAACAGTATATGTGCTTTTGTTTATATGTGCTAGGATAGCTACCATGTTTCCCTGAAAAGAAGACCTACCCATAAAATAAGCCCTAGCAGGATTTCTAAGCATTTGTGCAATATAAGCCCTACCCCGAAAATAAGACCTAGTGATGGGTGTGGCTACGCAGCATATCTGCACAACCCACGCATTTCGTCCCAGAACAGTAAAGAAGACGAGCAGCCCTTCTCATCTGCCCCATGAGAGCTCTATTGCTCCACATGAGAGATTGGGGCCAATGGTTCTAAAGGAAATAGAGTCGCAAGAAATTCAGGATGGAATTCGGGGTTTGGAGAGTTATGGTGATGTTCCAGAAGAAGACGACTTACCTATATTTGAATAAATGTAGATTGTTGTACCGTACTTAAAAAAAGTAACACATTCCCTGAAAATAAGCCCTAGGATGTCTTCTTGAGGAAAAATAAATATAAGACCCTGTCTTATTTTTGGGGAAACATGGTAGTAGGGGGTTGGCAAACTACAGCCTGTGAGCCAAATTCAACCTGCCTTTTTTTTTGTAAACGAAGTTTTATTGAAGTGCAACTGTGTCCATTTGTTTGCCTGTTGTCTATGGCTGCTTTTATGCTACCATGGCAGAGTTGAGTAGTTGGAATAGTGATACACAGTCTGGAAGCCCATGGTATTTACTATTTGATCCTTTAAAAATAGTTCGCTTGCATCTGATATATAGACTAAGTTCTTATTAGTGGAACTGTGGGGTCAGGGTTTTGCATTTCACACCTGGTAGTTATGGCCAAATTCTCTTCGTGGAAGTTGTACTGGTTTATTCTCTCACAGCAGTGTGTTTTCCCATGTTCTCACCATTGTCATTCACTGTCATTTGCCATAATGGGTACAAAAAGATACTTCTCTTGATTTGTTTTGCATTTCTCTGATTTCAAATGAAGCTGAGTATCTTTTTATGGTTGAAGGGTGTTGGGGCCTATAAGGGAAAGAGAAGCGAATGTGAAGTGAGTTATCAGTCTGAATTCTTTGATGCCAGTAACAGAATTTAACAACCACCAAATGAATCCAGTGGAGACCCTGCTGTCACACTGTCAGCCCAGGAAGCTCCAGCTCTCTTGGTTGTGCTCTTCCATCCTGGCCAGAAAATGGATTTAAAGCAGTACCTGCCTCCTCATGGTTACTCTACTCTTAATTTATAATCTTGCAAAGCGTGAGCCAGCCGCAGGCAGGGAAAGTGGATATTGATTTCAGTATTGGGGAAGTGGGACTCAAACTGTGGGAAACTCCTGAACATGGGAAGGCTCTTCTGAAGGTTCAGGGCAGCCTCAAATAAGTGCCCTTATATACCATGGGGTGAAACTGCTTTTTAATATGTGGGCAGATAGGAAACTGTTTCTATTCCCTTTAGAGATTTACACTGTGCTGTCCTAGGGGATGAATGTTTGTCATTAGGAGTGGTAAGTGTCAGAGCAAGAGAACTAGCAGTTTTCTACCGAACTCAAGACGCCCATTCACTCCTCTCTGCAGGGGAGAGTAGTTGAGGCAGGCCCACGAGGAGATTAGCTGCTTCTCCCCTGGAGCCAAGTCCCTAAAATAGGGGTCGCCACAGAGGATAAGGAAATTGATAGGAAATAGAGAGAATAAAAGAATACACAGAGACTAAGGTATAGTTTATAGTTTTATATAAAAAGATCAGATTTAACACAGCAGGGTACTCAGGAGACTGGCATATCCCCATGAACGCCAGCAATATGGTTAGATTCATACAGGTTTTTATAATCACAGACATCAATTACCAGTTGTCAGGGCAATATATTTGCATATCAGGGAATGCAGTTGCTAGGGGATGCAGGTAGTGGGTTAGGGTCAAACGTCCTCTCAAGGGGTTTCTAATCTGTCTAGGTGAACAAACAGGTACAAAGTCTTTCAGGGGCTAACTTCTAAATTCTAAGAGGTAGTTGTCAATTAACAAAGGTATAACAAAAGAGGTATAGTGACTCTGTGTTTTTTTGATTAGTTATGGTGGAGCCAAAGGCAGACAGGAGAGAGCAGGAAACCCATCTCTAATAAACAGGTTGTTTATAACCACCAGGGTGCATCTCTGGGCAAAGTGCACTCATTGTCTCTGGCTCCCATCCTGTGGGCCATATTTGCCTTGCCTTGTCTTGTCTTGTCTTTCAAGACACAGGGAAGCTCACAGATTTTAAGATACCAGGAAGCCTTCCTGGAAGACATCCCTACCGGAGATTTGAGAGCTCTCCCACAATAGCAGCCTCTAATAAGTGAACCATTGAGTCCACACATTCCTTCAGGGCAAAACCCTGCAAACTCCTGTTTCTGTCTTTAATATAGCAATATTGGGTTATACAATAAAAGAATGATCTTATGAGCCACATTTCATTAATTCTTTAATCATAGTTCTCAACACCTCTTACCAGCGAGGAGACAAGCAATGGGGTCCAGTGATTTGAAGGTCCAAGTTAAGCATTTGCAGGTCCTTGTTTTTCTTGTTTAGAATGGGGATGGGTCCTTGATCAGATGCCCTGAGGCAGGGGCTTTGGGGATCAAGAGATGCAGGATCTACAAGCCAGCTGAGTCTTCATAGTTTGTCAAATAGAAATTGTTTTGAGAATAGGGCTTTATTCCAAAAAGAAAACAAGGTACTAAAGTTTTGTAGCTCATGAGGTTGAATAAAGGCTCCCCAGTGACTAGCTAGATACTTAAAATGTGGCAAGGCAGTATAGGTAATTGCACTTAAATGTGTAAAAATTAGATTTCTAAGTTTTTAGAAAGTAACTATTGGAAACGACTGTGCTGGAGGTGTGCTAAATTAATTATGCTAAATCCATTTAATGGAGTAGTATATGGCTGTTCAAAGAATGCAGCATACCTATGTGTACAGATATGGAATCCTTTCCAAGAAATTAATAAATGGAAGAAACAAGGTAAGGGACAGTGAGTAAGTGTCTTAGGCTGAAGTTTCTGGAAGCAAAGACCAAGACAGGGATTCTTGTGTTTTTAGGAAGAGTTGCTTCCAGGAGAAGGGGAGGGAACAGGACAGAGCAGGGGAGAAAACTAAGCAAGTAGATGGTCTCTGATCCCACAGGGAGCTCTGGAGCGTGAAGAGAGAGAGTTGCCCAGCCTTTTGTCTCCCTGTGCTGGCCACAAGGTGGAGAATTCTCTGTAGAAGAGGGTCCTGGGAACCGTTAGTCACCAACACTCACAGCAGCTGAGAGATGGGTGCATTGGTTGCTACAGGGATCTGGGCAGAAGGCATGCTGCCATTTGTGGGGAAGGATGTACGCATACATATTATCTTTGGACGTGCACGGGAACTCTAAGAGCAGAAGCTCTTATCCTGGAGTCTGTGGATCCCAAGAGATTCATGGGTAGAACTATATTACAGTATAATTGATTTCCTTTGTAGTGCTCTGTATTTTAGTTTACACATTTTCAAACATTATTCTGAGAGGGGGATCCATATGCTTCATTAGACAGCTAAGAGGTCCATGGCACACACACAAAAATATGGAGAACAAGAAAGTGGTAACAGTGCTTGCCATGAGGGGTGGGTTGGAGGTGTATTCTAGGGAGCTGGGGAAGGAGTGGGAAAGAGATTTCCTATTCATTATCAAGTCCTTTGTACTACTGGAATTTTTGCTATGCGCATGGATTACATTCTAAAAAGATAAAAAAAAATGTATTTTTTTTTTTAAAAACTACCTACTGCTTCAAAGAACTAGGGAATAAAAGCAAATATGGGGGAAAGTATCCTTCAGATGAACCTGATTTTTCCTGGGCTTTCTTTTCACTCTCACTTCCTGGGTTGCTTTTTTTGTTTTATACCATTTTTCTGATTGCTTGCTTTCCTCTTCAAAAAGTCCCTTCCTTTTTCTCCAATGCCTGCATTTGATTTTGAAGCTGTTTTAGCACAATTGAATGGAATCCTGCATAATAATCTTTCAATAATTTTTGCCCTGACTCCTTATCAAATGATCACTAAAGTGTAAAGTCGTTTCCTAGCATATACATATATACTCGCAAAATAGAACATTATAATCTGCATAATACTTTTGTAGGTCAAAGGCATGGCTTTAAATGAAGACAATATTTTTATAATGAGAATGAATTTGGGGGTTATTTTACCCTCAAGATTCTTTGAGGTTTTTAATCAGAACAGGATTGAGGACGACATTTGATATCTTTTTTATTCACAATTCATTTTTAAAAAGACAGAATATATGAAATTCTACCTTTCAGTATTTTAAAATGGATGTGCACTCTCCACCACTTTTGTTGCGAAGGGAGCACACATCTGCCCTGGAAAACCTTCCTGTGGAGCGATGTCAGCAGAGATAAATGAATGAGAGTACACGCAGTTCTGGGATAATAGTGCAATTTGGCTAAAGGGTGACATCATCTTTTCACTGTTGTATTTGCCATCCTAAGTAGCAATAAGTCCAACTGAGCTAGAGAATGAATTATGAGGAGAGTACATTGGCAAGGTGGAATAAAACATAAAAAATAGAAAGTAAAATTTGAAAAGAAGGTAGCTTTGAATAGATCCAGTTCATAACATATCTTTTCTTATGTAAGGTCTTGATTTAATTACCACATCATAACTTGCCATTATTTTGGATTATATGGAAAGATGCAAAGCTTCTTTCTTAATGGCTGATTTGCTATATATACACATGTGTACCACCAGAGTATAAATAGGGATGTTGGAATTGATTTTAATCTTTAAAGGGCACATTTAAATTCTGGCAAATAAGATGCCTTTATCACTTAAATCCACTCACTTTGATGTCACATGCTTCATTGGTAACATTTGAAGGAGGGTTTGCTGGGTTTTATTTGGGTACTGAGAAAAAAATGCCATCATCCTTCATGCTGATGAGCCCTGAAAAATGGCTTATTTCTGGGAAAGATCAGTTTGTGACTCTCTATCAATTGTTGTAGGGGTGGATCAGTATTAACTCATTGTTTTTTTCTTTTTAAGTAACAGCTTTATTGAGATAGAATTCATATTGCTTCCTCTCACAAAAATTTTTTGGAGTGCAACCCAAACCCCCTATGTCTCCTTGTCTTCTAATGTCCTCATTAGATGAATTTCTGCAAAGCCATTGATAATGGCATTGAGGAATAAATATTGAAGATGAATTAAATCAAGGAATCAAATTTCAAAGCAGAATAAGAGTCATGGAAAGGAGGCAGAAGCAGAAATGAATAAAAAAGAATTACAGAAGTAAAATGAGCAGATTATTGAAAAGAAAATCTTCTGCTATTTGAATAAAGACCAAAGAGATTTCATTGTTGGCTCCCCAAAGGTGGTGACTTTTTTGAGCAGTAAGTACGAAGATCAAGAAATCAGAGGAACTAAGACTTTAACCGATTAGTAGTAATGAAAATTTATTAAACATCGACAACAAATTTACAAGGCAAATTCATTTCCAAAACATGTTTGCATATATCACTGGACAAACGATGTTTTCATAAACACCATTTTAAACATACGATTTATTTGCAGAAGCAATTTTCATGGCCTAGGGAACAAAATGGTTCATTGAAACAGAACTTTGCTGATCTGGTTTCAAAGAATTCTATTATATGAGAAATTCTGTAGAACAGATGGGATCAAAAGTCCCTGAACACAGAACAGAAATATCAGGTAATGAAAATGTTCTTTTGTTATAGTATTATGTTTTATGCTTTAAAAGTATTAATATGCAAGGAACTCAGGCAGAAGCAGAAAATAAGAAATGGGAACAATACTTTGAATTTGAATATGATTTAGACTTTCCAGGATACTCAGATCCCACTGAAGCTTGGTAGCAAGTATCTTCATTTTACTGATGTAAAACATGCTTCTAAGAAAGATGTGTTATAAATGACAGAAAACCCAAACTGGCTTATGTGATAAAAGGTATGTATCGCTCTGCCTTCATGTCCATCTCTGTGTTTTGGCTGACAGAATTGAAAAGTTCAGGACTAGGACTAGCTTTTGCTGTGCCTTGAAAGAGATGTTCAATTGAGACCATCGGGGTCCAGTTTCTCTTGACATCTCCCAGTTCTGGTTTCCTAATATATAGTAGGCCGTATGTCTTTAGCCAGGCTGGAGACAATAACTCCTGAATTGAATGCATGAAGAGGGAGAGGAGTGGTCCTCCATAGGTGAAGGGAGGACATTTTTATCTGAGTATGAGGAATGAATATTGGACAGGTATAAACAACAGATGACCAATAAGATGTTAACAAGATGACACAATTAAAAAGATTTAAGTCAAGGATAGAACCCAACTTCTCTGAATCCCAGCCAGATGTGGGTAGGGAATAAAACTGGGAAACAAGACAAGGGATATCCCAGGAGCTGATGTTTCTGTAGGTGCATAGTTGAGAAGAAAGACAAGAAATCAGTTAACAGAGGTAAATGGATTTAGAAGGGAGGCTTTACTCTGAATAAGACTTGACCCTAGTCAAGTCTTTGCTGAAGGAATCTCTAAGGATCAGACCTGAGCCCCGTTCTTTCTTTGCCATATGTATGTATCATATGCATTGTATGTATGTGATGACAGTTCTCTATACCGTGTTTCCCCAAAAATAAGACATAATCATAAAATGAGCCCTAGCAGGATTTCTAAGCATTTGTGCAATATAAACCCTACCCCGAAAATAAGACCTAGTGATGGGTGTGGCTATGCAGCGTATCTGCATAACCCACGCATTTCATTGGGGAGCAGTAAAGAAGATGAGCAGCTCTTCTCATCTGCCCCATGAGAGCTCTATTGCTCCACATGAGAGATTGGGGCCAATGTTTCTAAAGGAAATAGAGTCGCAAGAAATTCAGGATGGAATTCGGGGTGTGGAGAATTACGATGATGTTCCAGAAGAAGACTACTTAACTATAGTTGAATAAATGTAGATTGTTGTACCCCACTTAAAAAAAATAACACATCCCCTGAAAATAAGCCCTAGGGTGTCTTCTTGAGGAAAAATAAATATAAGACCTATTTTATTTTTTGGGAAACACATTATTACTGGTCTTCTGGGAGAAATCCTCGCTTCTGGATCTTGCCTTGGACCAAATTCAAATTATCTTCTTTAGTTTTAGCTGGATCTTGAGAAAGACTGGTCTGCCTAATTTTGTTGCATCTCATTATGTGCTATTTGCCAGGCCACTTTGACAAGAAGATCCTAATGCCATTTTTTTTCCTTGTGTTGCCGACCTACCTGTCTTCCTTGTTTAGAGTTCTAATTCTCAATTTCTAAAAGTTGGAAAACACCCCAGATCAAAATAAGCTTCACTAAGGCAGCATTCTACAAAGACAGTGGTCCTCCGAAGGTGGCCCTCAGATAACCTGCATTTTTGGGATATCTTGGGGAAAGAAAAGAAAACATAAACATCATCTGTTTCATAAAGTTTTGGTGGAACTCACTGAATAAAACTCTCTAGGCCAGTTGCCATTTTTGAAAATATATCTCTGATTATATTTTCAATTTATTTTATAGTTAAAAACACATTTTCAACCAGTGGGTTTATTTAACTTAGGACTTTATGAAGTTGAGAAAAGCACTTTGTTATGAGAAGAACATACAGGTTTTTCACATTTTCACCATAACAATTAATATACAATAAAATATAATGATACACAGTACATACTAAGGTCAGCCTTGGTATTTATATCATTTTCCAGTGCCAGTTCACTAAGGAACTCAGGATAACATTTAACTTGTATGACTAGCTCTGGCCTGGTCTGGATCCCCTTCCGTAGGTATTACTTTGTTCTGTCTCAACCTTTTCTTGATCTCAGGGCCTTACTAGTAAGTTCTAATCTTTGCTTATGCAGTCTTTAAGTATCGCATTTTTCTCTATTGATTTCATGGGAGGCTTCCCTCTAATGTAGCAACTACTGGCCTGGCTGTGCAAAGCTTCTTGTCTCTCTGACAGGCAAGAGTCCTGTGTCTTTGGTTCTTTGTTGTTTTTTCTGTAAGATCAGCATTCTGTTCTCTGTGGCCATGGCAGATTGTTTCTTCCCACTTCTTCCCTCCCCCTACTTTCATTTTTCCTCCCTCCAATATCTTTCATAATAGGAGTTCTTCCTGGTTGAAGTTAAAGCTAATACAGCTAACTTTTTACTGAAGCTAAAGTTAAAATAGTTTCATCATAGGCAGAGATATGAATGCCATAATATTTTCTAGTAATAATATTCAATGTTCCCTCTTCTCTCTCTATAAAACCAAGCAATGCCTTTGGGTCTTACTGTTTTGTCCTTCGTTCCAGGGTTCTCAAACTGTCTTATAGGAAAAAGAGAGCTCTGTGGTATAGTAAATTTGGGAAATGCTGGATTAAAGTCATTTAGACTCTGTTGCTGACCATTTTTCCAGAACCTTGCCTGGAATATTAACATCCATTGTAAATTTCCAAGTGGGTACTAGTGTTCTGCCACTTTGGGAAATTTTGTTTCCCTTTTCTTGCTGTATTTGGCCAGTTTCAAGGTATTATAACCTGAGTGAAATTGCCTATAGGTCAGTCTCAGCATACTGTATGTCCAAAAGAGACCCAAGTCTGGCCAAAAAATAAAAAAAAAAATCACCCACCTTGAAAAGCAATGTATGCCAGTCAAGATAAATGCTTCTTGAAGTGGGAGCAAAAGGATAACTACACCACCCAGCAGCATCTTTATAGATCTCTCCTCCCAATGTCCCCCCAGCACCCTAGCTGCTTCTCAATGTCTCTCTGCAGCCTCTTTTCTGCAAACTCCAGCTCTTTGATTTCTCCTCTGGCCTTCCAGATCTATTACATTCTTTCAAGATGAGCTCCATGCCCTTTCTCATGTAAATTAACTTGACCTCTTGTGAGCTCCTCCAGCTTTCAGTTTTACCCAACACTGAGATCATTACAACAATTTCCTGAAGCTAGACAGAACAAAGACAGATTCTGCCTCAGAAGGCAGGAGAGAGGGACAAGGCCATTCTGGGGGTTTTGGAAGGAGCATATGCAGCACCTCTCTTTCCTGGGTGATAAAACATGGAGTCAGATTGATGAAGATTAAAATAACAGCTTTGTTTCTAATAGAGCTACTAGAGCTGGCGAATGAAACTTATACTTACTCAAAGAGTCATGGGCAGATCTGGGTCAGCACAGCAGGGGTGGCACCTTACTGTGGGCAGAAGAGAATGCATACTTCCTGAGAAAGGATCACTCTAAGAGAAGGTCCAGTCCCAGGAGGGGCTCAGCCACACATGCTTGGTTCTCTCTTCCCATTTCATTTCTTCCCATGGCTATCCTCGTCACGATTTCTGACTGACTAACACATGACAGTTTTAATTAAAAAAATTTTTACTAGATATTTTAATTTTCTTTTTTCCTTTTGTTTAACCATATTTTCTAAGTCTTTTAACTTTTTAAAAAAATTTTAATAGAATTAGGGGTTACAAGTTGAATTCTGTTACACGTACATATTATATAGTGGTAAAGTCTGGGTTTTCGTACCCATCATCCTAATAGTGTACATTGTACCCCACAGGTAATTTTTCATCCCTCATCCCCTCCCCACTTCCCCCCTTTTGAGTCTCCAATGTCCCTTATATCACTCTGTGTGTCTTTGTGTAGCCATAGTTTACCTCCCACTTATAAGTGAGATCATGTGGGATTGATTTTTCTGTTCTTGAGTTACTTCACTTAGGATAATGGCCTCCATTTTCATCCAAATTGCTTCATTCTTTTTTATGGCTGAGTAGTATTCCATCGTGTGTGTGTGTGTGTGTGTGTGTGTGTGTGTGTGTGTGTATACCACATTTTCTTTATCTACTCATCAGTTGATGGTCACTTAGCTTAATTCCGTGTTTGCCACTGTGAATTGTGCTGTGATGAACATATGAATGCAGGTATCTTTTTGATATAATGATTTTTTTTCCTTTGGGTAGATACCCAGTAGTGGGATTGCAGGATCAGAAGGCAGATCTACTTTTAGTTCTTTGAGAAATCTCCATACTGATCTCTGTAGAGGTTGTACTAATTTACATTCCCACCAACAGCATGTAAGTGTTCCCCTTTCAGTGCATCTGTGCCAACATTTATTGTTTTTTGACTTTTTAGTAGTGGCCATTCTAATTGGAGTAAGATGGTATCTCATTGTGGTTTTAATTTGCATTTCTCTGATGATTTCTAATGTTGAGGATCACTAATGAAAAAATGTTGAGCATTTTTTCATGTTTGTTTGCCATTTGTATATGTTTTCTTTTGAAAAATACCTATTCTTATAATTTGCCCACTTTTTTTTTGAGACAGGTTCTTGCTCTGTTGCCCATGCTAGTGTGCAGTTTTGTCATCATAGCTCACTGTAACCTCAAAGTCCTGGGCTCAAGTGATTTTCCTGCCTCAGATTTCCAAGGTGCTAGGATTACAGATGTGAGCCACCACCCTGGCCTCATTGGGCAGGCTAGTCTTTAGTCCCACAGTTGCCCACAACAGGGCAGTGGGTATTGTCCTAAGTGTACTTTAGGAGAGCTTAGTCTTCCCTGTCCCTTACTCATCGGTTCTTAGAACCGATATTTGGAATTATTTATCTGACATTATGAGGGGTTCTTTTTGATTGAGAACAATTGCTGGATAATTATTATCCTTTGGTGGTGTCATTTCCTTGCTTTTTCATGTTTTCTTCATCCTTCCATTGATATCTGTGCATCTGATCTAGCAGTTGCTTGTTCTAATTTTTTGAAATTGCTTTCAAAGGGAAGAATTTTTTTCCTGAAGATGCATACATATTCTTGGTTGAGTAGCACGCTTTGACTTTAATTTTGGGTATCTGTAGTAGTGTGGTCTTTGTATGATTTCTTAGGCAGTATCCAGGGTCAGTAGTATCTGTGATTACCTTAGTGGCTTAGGGAACAGTTATTAGTTGAGGCTGTGGTAAAATTTTGCTGGGGATTGAATGTCAGCTGAGCTGGGGCCTCTTTGGGCCCCAGTAGTGGCAGCAGTGGGCTGATTGTGCCTGACTTTAGGCCCCAGAGTAGCTTATACTGGCAATGGTGTTACTGTGTCCTGGACAGACAATTCTTGGGCCTTCAGGTGGTTTGCTCAGAAGCTAGTACTTGGAGCAGATGGCTAGGTGTGTGGACACATACTCAGGCCCCTGAGCAGCTGGTGTGGTATGGGAGGTGGCAGTAGTGGTGGAGCCCCCCTAGGATCCAAGTGGTCTGTGTTGTTGATGGAAGTAGCTGCAATGAATTGGGCAGGCTAGTCTCTAGTCCCACAGTTGCCCACAGCAGGGCAGTGGGTATTGTCCTAAGTGTGCTTTAGGAGAGCTTAGTCTTCCCTGTCCCTTACTCACCGGGTGGCTACTGCAGCTGTGTCACCTTGAACTGACCTGAGGGCAGGGTGCAGCCCAGCATTAAACTCCCCAAATGGGACCCTTTCAGGTGACAGCATGGACAAGGTGCTGGGGAGAGTGCTGTTTTCTCAGGTCTTAGTCTCACAGCAGCCAACAGCAGGGCAGAGGGAGTTGACATAGGTGTACATATGAGAGCTCTAGCTCCCCTATCCCTCCTCAGCTGGGTGGGGTTGCAGCTGCATCAGCTCAAACTCAGCCTGAGGGTACAGCACTGTACAGCTTTAAACTCCCAAAATGGCACCTTGGC
This sequence comes from Mirza zaza, assembly GCA_008750895.1. Classification (NCBI taxonomy): domain Eukaryota; kingdom Metazoa; phylum Chordata; class Mammalia; order Primates; family Cheirogaleidae; genus Mirza; species Mirza zaza. The sequence continues at coordinate 31,973 of VSMD01013562.1, read as the reverse complement.
CCTGTGACAAGAGAAGGTGGGGTCCCTTCTACACAAACGGCATGGGCAAGATGCTGGAGCTGTCTGCTCATGTCTCCATCTCACAATAGCCCATAGCAGTACAGTGGGAATTGCCCTACATGGATTTAGGAGAGCTTGGGCTCTCCTGTCCTGCCTCAGCTGGGCAGTGGCTGAAACTGTGTCAGCCTGAACTCAGCCCAAGGGTGGGGTGTAGCCCAGCTTTATATTCCCCAAATGGCACCTTGGGTTTGTGATCAGAGAGGATAGGGCCCTTTCCAGGCAGGCTGCATTGGCAGGAAACTGTACAGAGTGCGGTTCCTTGAGACTCGGTCTCTCAGCAGCCTGTTGCAGGGTGGTGGGTATTGTCCTAGATATATGATGGAAAGCCTGGTTTTCTTGTCTCTCCCCAGCTTGGCAGGGGCTGCAGCTTCATTAGCCTGAACTCAAACCAAAGGCAGGTGCAGCCCAGTGTTAAACTCTCAAAATGGCACCTTGGGCTTGTGACTGGACAGGCTGGGGCCTTACCTAGGAAGTAGTATGGGCAGGAAACTGTGGAAAATGCTGTGTGCTCATGTACCAGTCTCAACAGCAGCCCGCAGCAGGGTGGTGGGGACCTTCCCAGGGGTCTGTGGGAGTACCTGGGCTCCTCTCTCCCTCCTTGGAGACAAGCAGTAGTTTCAGGCACATCCGCAGTTCTCTGTATCTAGGCTGCCAGAATGGTGCTCATCTTAAGCTGCTGTAGGCTCAAATGCCTGTGGGATTCTGTGTGGCTTCCCTTTCTGTAGTAATGGTTCTGTGTAATCTCTAATCAGCTCCCTATGTTAGGCCGGAGACCTGTGTGGGTCCGGAAGTTTTCTTATAGCCAAGATTGTAAAGGCTTGTCTTGGAGTGTGGAGCTCTGGGGAGAGAGCTCTGTGGAGCTCTTCTTTCTTACTATTTCCAAGAGTCCAGGACTTATCTCAGCTCTTAGCCAGTCTCTGGCTGGGCAAGTTTCCCTGAACCCTCTCCTTTCCCACTTTTAGTGCTTCCCATCACTTCCCTGTGAATCCTAGTGTTCTCTCCTAGATGATCTGTTTGAAATGTGAGCATCTGATTACTATTCTGGTTCTTATCCATAGAGGAGGCATGTGCTAGCCATGTCTATGTGGCCAATTTGACCCATTAAGCTTTCTCTAAAGTATTTATTTGCAATACTGTAGGCCTGGCCTCATCTGTCTGGACAGTAGGCAGAGTCCTCCCTACATTTGTGAAGTATCCATAGGGCCTGCCTTCTCCCACCCACAATAAATATTTTTATTAACATTGTAGAAATAGGCCCATGGCATTTGCTTGAAATGTCATCCATGGCTGAATTGTATTGTGTTTTACACCAATAGAAAGTTATACTTGTTTTTCTTTCACAGGAACTTGTTGGTTTTGTAGGAAGGTTCTCTACATCCATGAGTCAATAGGATCCCCTTGCTTTAAGTCTTCCTCTACTTATCAGCCTATCCACTGATATGACTTGATAATAGTCTATATCAGCCTGTTGATGTAGAGGGCTGACATGGTGGGATATGTCTTATATTTTATTTAGTGTATTTTCCTGAACCATGTGTTTCTCCTGACCCGTGCCTGAGAAGCCTCTCAAACCAATGTGAATGCATTACATTTTGCTGTCGAGTGTCGGGGGCTCCAGTTAAAGCTGTATGACCATCTTTAAGCCTCCTGCTTAAAACACATGTCTTCTTTAGATGTCACTTTGCTGCTTAGTCCCCTGAAGCCCTCTACAAACTCTATCAGAAAATGAGAAATCAGGATTAGTCTGATTTTGGGGAATCCTCCCTTTAAATATAGCAGAAGGACAAGTTGATGGAGACACAACTCAGTATTGGGGCTCTGTAGTTCTTGTCACTTCAATTTCTTTCTTTTCAGAAATAGGGTCTTGTTTTGTCTCTCTGGCTGGAGTGCAGCGGCACAATCATAGCTCACTATAACCTTGAACTCCTGGGCTCAAGTGATCCTCCTGCCTTAGCCTCCCAAGTAGCTAAGACTATAGGCATGCACCACCACTCCTGGGTCAATTTTAAAAAAAGTTTTTTTATAGAGACATGGTCTTGCTGTATTGCCTAGGCTGGTCTCAAACTCTTAGCCTCAAGCGATCCTCCCGCCTTAGCTTCCCAAAGTGCTGGGATTGCAGGCATGAGGCCCTGAGTTGGCCAACTCCAATTTAAAGAGCTGTATATAGAGTCCTTGGGCTCCTTTGCTCTGTGATTCTAGATAAGTCTGTCAAAGCAGGAGATAGACCCTGCAGTATGGGAATTGTTATGGTGGCACTTCTTTTTTATATCTTTTCTGAGGTGCATGCAAATGATGCGAACTGAATAAGGCAGTTTTTAAGGCTCATGGGCTGTAAGCATGAACTCAGTGTTATGTGCTGACCTGTATATTCATCTAGCTCTGCAATGAAGATTTCTTCTTAACTGAAAGGAGGAGACACTTGATTAGGCTTATTTAGCTCCTATGATGCCTCTTTCACTGCACCTCTTTCCCCAAGGTCCAAGCTCAGTCTTTTCTCCTTCCTTCACCACAAAAGCCCACAGCAATGTTGTCATCTCAGTAATGGTCACTGACTTGGCCTTATTGAGTACTTGTGTTGAGACAGGTGTCAGGCAGAAGAATGTGGTTTGACAAAGGTGATGACAAGGTTTGACAAAGGTGATGTCAAGATGAATGACAAGGTTTCAACTCCCTAGGATACACTATTCATAGCCCTTGTTATCTTTACTATTGAATATAATTTGTTAAACAGACCCAGGAAGCACTTCACATGGTTTTCTTTGTGACTTGTGGCCCCTAGAGTTGTGGAACTTGAAGCGCAGGCTGATTGAATGCTAATCTGATATTGCTATGCTTTTCTTTTTTTGCAACCCAATTTAAAACTTTCTGAGGGTAAGAATTATTATATTTCGATAGTTTTTGTATCCTTATGCACTGAGTTTAGCATGCTGATTTCCCTTTAATCAAAATTCAGGAAATACTTAATTGAGTTATTGAAATAGCTTTCCTGGTGAGATTATCAAATTAACTTGTACACTGTTGTGGGAGCAGCTGGATACCAATTTCTCATCCATCATGGTGAGGGAGTGGAGAGGAGGACGGAGAATCCATTTTTATAAAGCTCTCCAGGTAATTCTCTTCAGACCATTTAAAAAAATGTCTCAAGATTTCAGCATATGAATATCAGGAAGCAGGTTGACTGACATAAAACTCTTCAATGTACCACAAGCAACCATGAAAGTGATGTTAAAGTCAGGGTATATTACAAATCTCCATAGGATAGAATACAACTACAAAAACTCAAAAAGAGCAAAATCAACAAGAACTAAAAGGGAAGAGAAAGACTTTGGTTAAATCATGATGTTTCTGTTATTTATTGCTGCAAAATAAATCAGTCCAACGCTAAGTGACTCAAAGCAGCAATCGTGTATTATTTCTCATGTTTATGTGGGTTTACTGGGCGAAGATGAGTGGTTTCTCAGCTCCAAGTGGTGGAGCTGTGGTCACTCTTGCAGCTGCAGTTAGGTGGGAGCTTGGCTGGAGCTGGAACATCCAAGATGGCGTCACATTGTCTAGCATTTTCCCCCTGTGACGTCTCATCATCCAGTAGTCTACCCCAGCTTCTTTACAGCAAGACAACTGGCTTCCTAGAGGAAGAAGCTGAAGCTGCCAGTTCTCTTAAAGTCAAGGTTTAGAAGTCCCAGAATGTCACTGCCTCTACATTCTGTTGGGTGAGATGAGTGACAGCACCAGCCTAGATTCTAGCGGAGGAGACATAAACTCCACTTCTCAATATAAGGAGTGTGTACAGTAAAGCGAGGAATTGTTGGTGACCATATTTGGGTACTATCTACCACACATATTCATAGCCACATCTGGCACATGCAGTAAAAAGTGGCTATACCTTTGGGATGTCTACGCTTAAGCTTAAAAACAACCACAAGATCCAAACAACTGAATGCTATTCAGTAATAAAAAGGAAAACAGCTCACACTTGTAATCCCAGCTACTTGGGAGGCTGAGATGGGAGGATTGCTTGAGCCCAGGAGTTCAAATCCAGCTGTCTTTAATATAAAAGAAAGGAAAGAAACATTGATATGAACTATAGCATGGATGAATCCCTAAAACATCATGCTAAGTGAAAGAAGCCAGACACAAAAGATCACATATTTATTGTGTAATTCTGTTTGTATGAAACGTCCAAAGAGGGCAAATCTAAGGAGACAAAAAGTTGATTGGTGGTTGCCTGGGGCTGGAGGGGATTATTTGTACATGGGCATGAGTGATCTTATTGGGATGATAAAAATGCTCTAAAACTAGATGCTGTGTATGGTTACACAATTCAGTAAATTTATTAAAAATCATTGAATTGTACACTTAGAAGGAGTGAATCATATGGTATGTAAATTACATTTCAATAAAGCTGTTAAGAAAATACAGCATGGTGGACTTTAATTCAAAAGACATGTTCCTGAAGACCTTGCATAATCCAAATCTTGCACAATTTCAAGTTAATTTTCCCATAGTAATAAGCTCACAGGAGAGGGGATGTATTCTCTCATTGCAAAACCCCACAACTGTTGTGGTGTATTTTTGCTTTAACTGCCTTTTCTTTTCTCAGCCTCACATCTTTTATACAGTGCTCTGTCATAATTTAGCAATAGAGCATATCAAGGCTGATATCCAGCCTTCCTCATAACTTTTTATCACATCCGGCTTCCAGTCCAAAGCTATTGATTTTCCAGCTTGTTTTCCAGTAGTAGAGCCATCACTTATGTGAACATCTGGATGACACTGTTATAGACCATTCAAAAGATTTTAATTCTTTTTTAATTTTTTGAGACAGGCTCACTCTCTTGCCCTGGCCAGAGTATGGTGGCATCATCATAGCTCACTGCAACCTCAAACTCCCGGGCTCAAAATGATCCTCCTGCCTCAGCCTCCTAACTAGCTGGGACTACAGTGCACACCACTGCACCTTTTTTGGTAGAGATAAGGGGTCTCACTCTTGCTCAGGCTGGTCTTGAACTTCTGACCTCAAGCAATCATCCTCCCTCTGCCTCCCAGAGTGCTAGGATCACATATGTGAGCCACCACTCCCAGCTAAGATTTTAATTCTTAACAACTGTCACATTTAAAATGAGAGTACAATGACTACTAAGACCCCTGGCCAAAATTTGGAGGCACACACACAACAATGCCTGCTGATTAGAGACAGCAGGCATTTCTGTTAATCAGTTAAAGTGATACCTTCCGATGTATTAACAAAAACACAGTTTACAAGCCTCTCAGCCTGTCCACTTTGAAATTTTGCAAGTTTTGACAAATTTTTGCATTTGAAGAGATTCATTTCTTTGTTTTAAATTTTGCTCACAAAGTCAAACTTTATTATTATTTCATTGTGTATTACACAATTTAAAATAATTCAAATTCACATGAGATGCAAATCTACAATGTTATAGGTAATGGTGAGACCTTGCCAGGCTGGCTCTTCCTGGCCCCCCCCCCCCCCCCCCCCCGTATTATGGAGATGGGAAAACCTCCACATTCAGCACATGCATTCCAGATGGCTCAGGAGCCCTTTGTGTTTGCTTCTATTCAATTTGTAAGGAGTTTGTGTTCCATGAATTTGCATTAAGTTTCAGGTTAGACTCAATAATCCTAAATACCAAGTGAAATTCTGTCTGATCCATTCAGCCTCTGGAGCTTGTCAGAAACTCCAAAATTGGCTTGGATTTTCTTCAAGGATTTATGAATCTGGGCTGAATTTGAGGTTCATAAAGCCAGAGTCACTTAGTCTGGAATTTCAAAAGAAGTGTTTCAAACATTTCCCTCTACATATCAAGCAAATTGTCATCGTCTGTTGGATTTATGTCCTGCTCTCCCTACATGACCTCACTACCCATTTTGGATCATCAGATCTTTATCAATGTTATGGGTTCGATTGTGTCCCTTCGAAATTCATTTGTTGAAGTCCTGACCCTCAGAACCTCCGAATGTGACCTTATGTGAGGTAGGGTCTTTACCGAGATAATCAAGTTAAAATGACGTCATTAGAGTAGGCCCGGGTCCAACATGACTGGTGTCCTTATAATAATGGGAAATATGGACATAGATATGCATGCAGGGAGAATGTCATGTAAACATTAAGGTAAAGATGGGAGTGATGTGTCAAAGGTGGTCACACATCACTAGGAGAAAAGAAAGGCATGTAGCAGATTCTTCCTTACACCCTTCAGAAGGTACCAATCCTGCTGATACCTTGATTTTGGACATCTAGTCTCCAGAACTGTGAGGTGATAAATTTCCATGTCTAAGCACTGAGTTTGTGGTACTTTGTTACACAGTCTAGCAAACTAAAATGATTGGTAAAATAAGAAGATGGACAAATGGCACGTGTTTTGGACTTTGACCAAATCTTTCATTTTTTTTTTTTTTTTTTGAGACAGAGCCTCACTTTGTTGCCCAGGCTAGAGCGAGTGTCATGGCATCAGCCTAGCTCACAGCAACCTCAGACCCCTGGGCGCAAGCAATGCTGCTGCCTCAGCCTCCTGAGTAGCTGGGACTACAGGCATGCGCCACCATGCCCGGCTAATTTTTTCTATATATATTAGTTGGCCAAGTAATTTCTTTCTATTTATAGTAGAGACGGGGTCTCGCTCTTGCTCAGGCTGGTTTCAAACTTCTGACCTTGAGCAATCCGCCTGCCTTGGCCTCCCAGAGTGTTAGGATTACAGGCGTGAGCCACCACGCCTGGCCTGACCAAATCTTTCTTATGCATTTATATTAGTTGATTTTCATAAGAACTCAGAAAGGCAGACATAAATGTCATTTTATAGAGGAGGAAATGGAGGCCAGGAGACTTGATCCAGATCACATAGCTTCTTTACTTAGCTGACTCTAGCACAAAGGTTTCCCGATACCTAGTCCAGCCCTCTTGTGCTTGTTAGCGGCAGGGTTTGGGGATTAAAGGCAGAATTAACTGAGATTATCTCAGTCTGCACTATTAGAAGTTAAATTGGATAATAAAAATAGCTAACATTTAATAATCTGTGTGTCAGGCACCTTTTAAAGCTTTACAAAATTAACTCATTCACTTCTCACAACTCTATGAAATGAATGCGATTATTATTATTACTACCATTTTATAGGGAAAAAATGTGAGGCACAGAGATATGTAACTAAGGAAGTGTTTCTAGTCATGTGAATGAGTTCTTAGGAGGAAGTCGAAATTTGACCAATGTCTTTCTCTGATAATTTTAACATATTTTCATCTATAATACAGACATTATATATCAATTGTGAGGAAAAAAATTATGAGTTTTTGCCACAATACCAGATTATTTTAACATTTCCATATTGCCTTCTAGACTTTTTTCCATGTGCATAATCTTTACCTAGAGTAATCATAGCATGTATGAAAATTGGTATTCTGCTTTTTTTCCCCGCTAAATATCATACCAGAAGCATTTTTCTTATCTCAGTACAGTATCCACTATGACCATTTTAATCGATACTTCAGAAATTCTCCATTAAGCTTTAGAGGCTTTTCTTTTTGGAAGAAGTTAAGAGTAACCTGGCCAAAGTTGAGGAAAAAGTGAACATGACTTTCCAGGTTACTGGCAATTTTATGTTTCTATGCTTTGGTGCTTAGTTAGCAAAAACCAGTGATGTTTGTTGAATGCCGTTCCAGCTACTACTGCTGTTTAATATATCACAAAAACTTGTAAAACAGCAGCCATTTTATTAGGCTCACTGATGCTGTGGTTAGGAATTCAGAAAGGGCATAGTCAGCACAATAAGTACAGCTTATCTCTGCTCCCATGATGTCTGGAGCCTCAGTTGGGAAGACGTGAAGATTAAGGGTCTTGATTACTGGAGTCTGAAACCATTCAAAGGCTCTTTCACTTATATGTCTACAAGTTGATGCCCATTATTGTCTGAGACCTTGGCTAAGATCTCAGTTGGGGATGTCAGCTGGAATATTTAGAGCTGGCTTCTTGACAGTTGGACCTCCACATGGCATGGTAGCTGGGTTCCAAGAGCAGCATCCCAAGAGACCCTAGTAGAAGCTGTGAACCTTTTATGAACTAGTCTTGGAAGTACATGGTGTCACTTCCACCAGAGTCATAAGCCCTCCCAGATTCAAGGGAGGGAAACTAGACCATAATATCTTGATGTGTAAAGACATCTGCACCTGGCCGGGCGCGGTGGCTCAAGCCTGTAATCCTAGCTCTCTGGGAGGCCGAGGTGGGCGGATCATTTGAGCTCAGGAGTTCGAGACCAGCCTGAGCAAGAGCGAGACCCCATCTCTACTATAAATAGAAAGAAATTAATTGGCCAACTAATATATATAGAAAAAATTAGCCGTGCATGGTGGCGCATGCCTGTAGTCCCAGCTACTTGGGAGGCTGAGGCAGCAGGATTGCTTGAGCCCAGGAGTTTGAGGTTGCTGTGAGCTAGGCTGATGCCATGGCACTCACTCTAGCCTGGGCAACAAAGTGAGACTCTGTCTCAAAAAAAAAAAAAAAAAAAAAAAGACATCTGCACCTGAATATCTGTGGCAGCGCAATTCGCTATTGCAAGGACATGGAAACAACCCAAGTGCCCGTCAATTCATGAGTGGATAATCAAAATTTAATATATATTCACAATGGAATATTATTCAATTCTAAGAAACGACAGTGAGCTAGCACCGCTTATACTATGCTGGATTAAGCTTAAGCCCATTATCCAAAGTGAGGCGACAAAAGTTCAGGAAAATGGGCTCCACATGTACTAGCCATCAAATTGGTACTGACTGATTAGAACTATGGTGCTCAAATGGTGGCAGTGTTCACGGGGGATTCAGGGGAGGGGGTAGACCCACATCTTAGAGGTGTGGTGAGCATTGTGGAGGGGAAGGGCATACATCGAACCCTTCTTAGGGAGAGGCAAAAATATAAAATGTAACCAAAATGCCAAAAAAGAAAAATCTTTTATAGGTTGTTGGGCAGGTGGGAGGGGAGAGGAGGGGATGGGTGTATACTTACACGATGAGTGCCATGCGCACCACCTGTAGAATGGATGCACTAGAAGCTCTGACTCGGCGGGGGAGGGTGGGATGGGGGGTGGAAAGGACAATATATGTAGCCTTAACTATATTTGTACCCCATAACATGATGAAATAAAAAAAAATATCTTGATGTGAGCATAGTTAAAATTACATTGAGGGCATGTAGGTTGGGAGTGTGGTTGCAGCTAGTTTTGAAAAATAAAACCTGCCCTAGGTTCCTTGAAGTGAAGCTCTCTATTTGTTTGTGATTGCTCTCAGTTTGCTTTCATTGCTCTTGTGAATAGATGTACTTAAAAAAATAATAACTACATCTCTCTTTTCCTTAATCTAGACTTTTTAAAAAATGTGGCTTATTTGATACATTATACCCCTAGTGTATAGTTGCTGAAAGAATGAATTAATCTTGATTTCACCACCAACTTTATGACTTTGGACAAATTAATTCTTGACTTCGGTTCCCTCATCTTTAATAACAGAATCTGCTTCGTCTGATTGTTGTGAAGGTTAAATACATTAACACAAGTAAAGCAATTAGTGTGATGCCTGGTTCATAGTGAATGCTCCATAAAAAATAACTTCTATTGTTGTCGTCATTGTGGTCAAGGCATGAATAGCTTACATGATGTTTTCCCAAATCAGATACAAGAGGTGCACTTTGATTAGAAAAAACTCAATATGATATTGTTTTATAATTTCAAATAATCTTAAAGGAAGTTTAGGAGCATAGAAAGCTGATTTAAAAGGGTGGGAGAGGCCGGGCGTAGTGGCTCATGCCTATAATCCTAGCACTCTGGTAGGCCGAAGCAGGAGGATAGCTTGAGCTCAGGAGTGTGAGACCAGCCTGAGCAAGAGCATGACCCCATCTCTACTAAAAATAGAAAGAAATTAGGCCAACTAAAAATAGAAAATTTAGCCGGGCATGCCTGTAGTCCCAGCTACCTGGGAGGCTGAGGCAGGAGGATTGCTTGAGCCCAGGAGTTTGAGGTTGCTGTGAGCTAGGCTGACACCATGGCACTCTAGGCCAGGCAAGAGAGCAAGACTCTGTCTCTAAATAAATAAATAAATTAATTAATTAAAAAATGGGTGGTAGAATGAATTAAACTGGAACTTGAAGAATAGTATGTTGAGTCAGTGTGGCGAGTTTCTCCCAAAACCCAGAGGGAAAGGAAGCCCAGCGATTGTCGAATTGAGAAAACGAGTCTTTTGAGGAGTTGATTTTATATGGAAATCCCGAGTGGTGTCACCTGGGACCCTCATTGCCATCCCTCTACCTCCTGTCTCTTAGAGAGTCAAAAAAACTCAGTTCTGCATCTTTCTTGCCACTCTTTTCATATCTTGCTCTCCTAAAGCTGGGATTCTAGTCTCCACTCTCATGTCCTTCCAGGGCCATCTATATTTTATCCTCTTGGTGCAAAACACACTGCCTTTTCACTTTTTACAAGAAATTGAATCTCACAGAGGACATTTATCATGATTTTTATAGGTCTATTAAAGTCTGGGGCTGTGGAGGAAAAGGTTCATACTGTAGAGTTTTTAATAGTCTGCTCTCTCTTATCTTCTCTTGCCCCTCACTCTTTAGTTCCTGCAAGTCCAAATTCAGGATACCAGGCCCTCCCAGACTTGATTAGCCCCCTAGGAAGTGTGGTCCAATTTACTAGCTAGAGAGAAGAATAAGTATTGGAAAAAATTTAAACAGAGAATTCAGGAAAATCAAATCTTCACACATATGAAATGTAATGCTGCTTATAACCATGGAAATGCAGTTTGACTGGAGGATGAGGAAACCTGAACTCATATCATCCTAAGAACAGCATTCTGAAGTAAGTATTATTATTATATTCCCATTTTGCAGATGGAAGGAGTAAGGCATGAACGAAGCGGAGTAGCTGAAGTTATTTGAAATCCTGATGTCTAACTGCAAGACCTGCACCTCAACTCTTATTCTGTAGTACTACATTATTTGATAACTAACTCTCTGTGGTCTTTCCTGATACTGGGCTAAGAATTTTTCAGACTTGATTGGTTTTAAGGAAGAGTTGTTTTTATTCTATGATCTTCATGAGTTGTTTTCACCTTTTATAGGAAGATACCTATGATCTCCATTGATAAATTGCTGTGCTCCCAATTTTGCCTTTTGAAGTGCTTTTTATATACATATTTAAAACTATTTTATAGTTTCTCAGAGTGAAGAAAAAAGAACAAAGAAAAAGAAATAAAAAGAAAAAATATTTTAATAGAGAAATCACCAATGCGCAAAAGTTACAAATGAACCAATATACCATAAAAGATGTTCATTAGGGAGATAAGACCTCCCTAGTTTTTTGGCAATAATTTTATGATATTTCTGATTAATGATTTCATTTGGGCCATTTCAGTGTTCAGTGGTCTTCATTTGCTAGTGTTGATTATAGGATGCCATGCCTCGCTGGAATCTGACTCGTTTTGACCAACAAATGTGAATTAAAATCAATAGAAATGTCATTAGCATCCCGATATGATGAAAGATAATATAACCATTTCTCATGCATTCAGTTTATTAAAATTTGCTAAAGTGTGAAATATGTAGGACAAGTAATGATGTTTTAATCTTTCACCAAGGTAACAATTGAAAGCTGATTGATTCCATTCAGTAATTATAAAATCAGAATGATGGAAGATTGTAATCAAGTAGGATTCATTCTCCTACTTTGTCACTCCTCCATGCAAGATAAAATTATCATTTGCATCATCTCTTTTATCTGAAAAGAAATCAAACTTCTATTTGCTTCACTAAATCCACGAGGTAGATAATAGCCTTTACTGAGTCTGGAAGGGATGGTGAGGCAGCCATTGCCTACTAATGGCTGAGAAGAGAGGGACAGTGCTTCTTTAAGTCTGGGTTGTCTCTATGAGAAGGGCCAACTCTGCTGGGCTCTAAATATTGAAACTGTAATATCCCTCCAACTTTTGCATGGCCTACGGAGTGAGGCAGGGGCTTGCACGTTGTGCTGTTGCATTTCCTGGTTTATGTAAGACAACCCTGGGTAAATGTAGCTGACCAAACATGACAGGCACGTAGTCAATTCACTTGGCTTATAGAGAGCTGCGGGAAACTTTCTTCATTCCAAAAAGGCTGGCAAGAATCCTAATGTTTGTCTTTGAAAATATGGGAGAATTATTATTAGCTCATGGATATGTGGTTGTTAGGCTGTGTGTAAAGAGTGGAGAGGAGGAGAACAGTGGGGGCAGGAAAAGGGAGGGGACTGGATCCATGCCATTAGCACTAAGACCTAGAAATTCAAACCTTGGAAGAGAGGAAGGCCAGGAGAATCAGAAGGTGCCAACAACTTCCATGGCTCATATCCATTATTCTATGGGCTTGGCTGGTGGCTTTGAAGATACGGGTTGGAGAGTAGATCATATCTAGCCATCATTGTTACATAACCCAGAACATATCATGAGCTAACTTGGGAAAAATAATCTCTTACTGGGAAAACAAAAATTCCTCAGGAAGGTTTTCTTCATTGTATGTGACTTCTCCCTGCCTTCAATCAATAGACTGAAGCGCCTTCAGTAGATCAGGCGCCCTGTTTTATGCTGTCAAAGAACACTGTGCTTTTCTTCACTTTTCACATAATCATGTTTGTGAGATTATTTGGTTAATACTGGTCTCCCCACCATCAGACTGAAACTTGGTGAGGGCAGGGACTGAATGTGTCTGTCCTTTGAATGTGGCTGAATAAATATGTCTGGCATCTGTCCAAAATCTCCTTTCTTTCTATTTTTTTTTTTTTTGGAGACAGAGTCTCACTCTGTTGCCCGGGCTAGAGTGCCATGGCGTCAGCCTAGCTCACAGCAACCTCAGATTCTTGAGCTCAAGCGATCCTCCTGTCTCAGCACCCCCAGTAGCTGGGACTACAGGCACGCACCACCATGTCTGGCTAATTTTTTCTATATATTTTTTTAGTTGGCCAATTAATTTTTTTCTATTTTTAGTAGAAATGGGGTCATGCTCTTGCTCAGGCTGGTTTCAAACTCCTGACCTTGAGCAATCCTCCTGCCTCGGCCTCCCAGAGTGCTAGGATTACAGGCATGAGCCACCACGCCCGGCCAAAAAAATCTCCTTTCTTTCTAAAGGGCCTGACCTGCACAAAAACTTGCATGGCCTTGTTGGAAGTGTTTTTCCTACTTGCAAAAGATGTCCATCTGTCCCTTGGACTTTCTGGTTCATACTCTACTGGCCATAATCATTCAATGTTTACAGGACCTGACTGTACAATGGTTTAGAAGTGACTTTGTAACATACCCCACAAATTAATCATGAAGTATTTCCATTCTCAAAGGACTTGGATGCTTTAAAGAGTTTTCTTTCATGTGGTTGAGAATGTGAAAGCTGGGACTTAACAATGCCTTTCTTTGGCTCAGGGTAGGAAAGAACATTGGGATGATTCTGTTATTTGCTATACAAATATTTACTTTTATTGTTTTGTTACTCACTGACCTTCCAACAGATTTTCTGTGGGCATTAGAACGTTGTGAAAAGATTGTTGTTTTTGGAGCCAGACAAACCTGAATTTGAATCCCAGCTCTAACAGTTACTAGCTATGAGGCATCTCATCTGTAAACTTGAGAAAATTGTGCTTGTTTTGTAGGGTTGTCCCATCTCTAGATACTAGAGATTTTAGTGCCTAATATGGTTCTTGATATACCACAGGGGCCAAATATATGGTAGGTTATAGCGAGGATTATTATTGCCAAATTTCAAAAGGTGAAAATTAATGGCCACAGAAGATAGATAATTTACTTAAAAATCCACAACAAACTGTGAGATAGTGCTCAGGAGAAATGGAGATAGCTCTTTTAAAATCTGTAGAGAGGCAGAGTTTTAGGAATTCTGGAGAAAGTTTAATATTCAGGAACATATGGACATTGACTCTACTTTCTCCACACCCTAAAATGTAGCTTTGCTGATGAATATGTTATAGAACCAGAAGAACTTGGCATTGGAATACATTCCCTTACATGGGGGTACATAGATTATTAGCGTAACTTCTGAAATGGCTAGGTCAGCCTCAAGTTTAAAAGGGCATTGATTTAGCAAGAATTTGGTGGTTTTCCCACCCCTGACAGGACCCATGCTTGCTTGGAGGAATGTCTGTACCAGCTGCAGGCTGGAGAGAGAAGCCAGATCAAAATACACAGCCTCTACTGCTACTGTGGGTGGAACTTCCCTTCTGCTAAGAATTCTTAGCTTAAAAAATGGGAAATGTGAAGCAGGTGTGTCTGAGGTTTTCCCTGCTTCTTGGACCCCCCGGAAACACTGCAATCCCTCTGTCCAGTGGTTCTCACACTGGCCTCCTATTAGAATCATATGGGGGGTGGTCAAACAAGAATGATGCCTGGGCCCCTTATCAGAACAATTAAATAAACTGTTTTAGAGAAGGGGCCTAGACATCCCTATACAAAACAAAACAAACAACAACAACAACTCTAGTGAGTTGAATGTCCCAGTGTTGAAAAATCACTGCTGGCCCAAATTTCACAATACTAAGCATACTATTAAATCTCAGGAGCTTATATGTAGGGCAACAGCAAATAGAAGAGAGAATAAGACATAAAAGAGCTTATATTTCTGCTCTGATGTGGTTGGTTGAGGGCACTGGTCTGGGAATTAGGCCTTTTGCTAATATCACCTGGAATAGGGAGCTCATTGTTTTTGAAACCATTAAAACCCCATAGGAGGTGAGGTGATGGGTTCTGGGAATGGGATGTCAAGATGTGTCATTTTTAATGCTGCGTTTTTAGGAAATACTCTCCTTAGAGCATCTCCCTTGGGCCCGATGGTTTGGCAGCTTTACATCCAGCACTTAGCTATCCATCCCGCCGGGATCTTCCCTCTAATCTCAGAGTGCTGAAGAGATTTATTGGCAAAAGCAGCACCGAACACCAGCTCCTACAATAAGCTGCTTGACTGTCATCCCCACACAGGTGACGGCCGCCTAGGTAGGCACCCATCATGTGAATGTTAGCTGAGTGGGTGTCACCTACCCATTCATTAGCCCTGGGAAGAATCAGGGTCACAGCGTGTCAGGAAGGAGAGACTCAAGAGATGTGTTAGGTCACTTTGCTCAATGAAGATCTAGGCACAGAGAGGTCACCCCAAGAGATGCACAGGGTTGGGGAGAGGCAGCTGGCCCATGGGGCAGGTCCTCGTGCCTGGGGTAGGGTTTCTCCCCTCTTATTTTATTCCCTCCACTTTCTTCATTCCTTTGCTCCCTGGCTTTATTTTCCTCCTTTCCTTCTTTTCCAGGCTTCTTTCTGACTCTATCTTGTCCCATTTCCCCCTGTTTTCCTTTTCGATTTTGTCGTCTGAGATCTTACCCTTGTTTTGCTTCCACTGAAGTGCTCTGACTGGAAAAGATGGTTAACTCTTAGACTCAAATGATCTGTCCCAGTGAATAAAGTGACTGTTAAGGTTTGTGATCTGTAGTGCAAAAATACAAAAAATTAGGTCCAAAGGAAGAAAAAAAATAGGAAAATTGATAAAAAGGAAACCAAAGGTTTAACATCTCTGAACTCCTTCACAGAGGCAGATGCTGCCAGGTGGAGGGTGGAATGAGGCCATTGCCCAAACTCTTCACAGATGGGAAGGGATGATGTTGGACGACTAGATTGTAGTGTGAAAACTCATTTGAAGAAAACTTCTTGTGGCATCTCAGCAGGAGAACATTTTTATCAACAGGATGGTTATTGCCTGCCTGGCTGGAATTTTTTTATTTTCTGCATCATTCTATTTGAAATCACGGGGATTTGACAAGAA
Organism: Mirza zaza; assembly: GCA_008750895.1. Classification (NCBI taxonomy): domain Eukaryota; kingdom Metazoa; phylum Chordata; class Mammalia; order Primates; family Cheirogaleidae; genus Mirza; species Mirza zaza. Next base: position 16,080 of record VSMD01013562.1, on the reverse strand, counting down.
GATATTTCCTTTCATGCATGTGACATTTTGTATTTGGGATAATACATACTTTCTCCCCCCATATTTTAGGATGTGAAAATGTATTAAAGTGACATGTATTTTTCCCTCAGATATTACCAAACTAATCCCTACAAAAGCAGAAAAAGGATAAAAATATAGATCTGAATGTATTTTTGTTCAATGTCCTTTTGTTTTCTTAACCTTCCTGGAATGAGCATGAAATTCTCTAGAGGGACAAAATCTGTATTCTAAGCTTGGGGGAAAAATGGCCCCTGTTCAAGTGCTTTCTCACAGGCTGCTGTAGTGGACATTGATTTATTTTTGGTGCCCAGCATCCATCTGCTCTTTCTGGAATCACCGCTTCTCCATTCTCTCAGGCCATTTAGTGAAATAAAGCTGGCCCCATGCCCAACTTCAGGGGCAGAGCATATGACCCAAGCTTAAGTCAATGTGCACATAGTGTTCTCCTGCCTCTAATGGTTGGCTTGTGATTGGCATGTGATTCTACAAAGCCAATGAGACTACCGAGAGAGAATCATGTCCTGTTTTTCCACTTGAACCTGAATCGATATGGGCTATCGTTGTAGCCAATCATAAAGAGAAAGCCTATTTAAGAGTAAATTGATACAAAAGATGAAACCTGATGGAAAACAGAAAATGTTTGAATATATTCAGAGTAGATTTAGACAATCGGACAGAGTTGGAGATAAATTAGTGAAGATAAATGTTGTGGGTTGAACTGTGCCACCTCCTTCCCAACTCTTGGTACCTGAGACTGTGACCTTACTGGAAGTAGGGTCATTGCAGACATAATTAAGAAGTAAGTTAAAAATGAATCATTCAGGAGTAGAGTAGGCTCTTAATTCAAGATGACTGGTGTCCTCATAACAAGAGAAGAGACACAGATAATGCCATGTGAAGACACAGATACACATAGGGAAAAAGGCCATTGGACGATCAAGGCAGAGGATGCAGTGATGCATCTGCAAGCTGAGGATTGCTGGCAAATACTGAAAGCTAGCGAGGGGCAAGGAAGAGCCTTCAGAGGGAGCATGGCCTTGCTGGTATCTTAATTTCAGACTTATAGAATAGAGAACTGTGAGACAATAAATTTCTGTTGTTTAAAGCCATCCAGTTTATGGTACTTGACTATGGGAGTCCTAGAAAACTAATATGATAAGTATGTAGAAAACCTAGCATGTGAAAAAAAGACTTTTTTTTAAACTCCAGGGAAAGGAGTTCATTTGTTCAGGAAAGGAAAGGTGAACATGGTATACCACATGGCTTCATTGTCAAGAATTTAACAGTCACAGTGCTATAAATATTGATTACTGCTCTTACCAAAATTGTACCATACTGGGAAGTATGTATGTGTGGTGAGGTTGCATGTGTGTGTATGCACGTGCCTATGAAGTCACCTTCCATAGTGCAAAGCATCAAAAATGATGCTTAAACTGAAAAATCAAGAGGTAGCAACATGAGCATGTTATTTAGAGATAGAGAGGTAAGTAGTAAATGGTTCAGTTAAAAGAGCAGAAAGTGGCTGCCTCCTGGGAGCAGGAAACAAGAGCTGGGGACTGTTTGGATTGCTGCAGAACTATTTGACTCTTTACACTACGTGCATGAGTAACTTTGATATAGCAGAAAAACTGCGTTACAAAGGGGAACAAAATTTGAACCAACAAAGTAAATTACTTGGAGAACTAAGGAATGTGCTGACTTTGGACAAAACATGAAATTGGATAAATTTATTTTGGGGGCCAGTTGCTACCATTTCCTGGGCAGTGGGGGAGAAGGGTGGAGGGGAGGGTCAAAGTTCCTCCATAAAGCCTTCACATTTCACCTTGTCCTATATTCAAATCCTGCATTTGTAAAAGAATAAAAACCTCCATTACCTTAAGTCTGTAATTAATGTTTAAAGCATAAAGTTCATTTTCACAGGGATTTTTTTCTTAAAACTTAAAGGAAATTCTAAAGGTGAAATTTCCTTCTATTTGTGTTTTCTTGGGGTGGGAGTCACAGGCACTTTCTTATCCTACTGGAATTCTGAGTCAGATAAGTTTATTTCTGACTGGTAACCAAGAACTCGGTGTCCTTGGCCTCTTACACTGACCTTAAAGCTGATGCCTCTCACCCATTCACTCCAGTCTGTCCTTAATCCTCGAGGAGGAAGGGTCCAGCCTGCACTGCCGCTTTTTACCATCAGGGGGCAGTGGGGCCATGAGTGCCCAGGAAGGAGGGGGGAAGATGCTTAGCACCTGGCGAGTGGGAGGAAGTGTCTCGCAGTGTTTGCACTTAAAGCATCTCAGTAGCTAGATATTTCATTGGTACAAATGGTGTGTTTCTTCTAAATTTTGTGCCAATCCCAAAAGGCAGGAAGTTCAATCTTAATGTATTTGCCATGGCTATCTATTTCACTATGAGCCAAGAATTTATTAGGAAAACGAAGAGAATTGCAGGAATAAGTTTAGATTGGCATTTCCCCATTTTTCTACTTGTAGAATAGATTTGGAACATGTTCTGAGAGAACAGCTGAAATGGTGCTCTGCTTTCTTCCCTATTATTCTAAAATAGATGTGCTTCTCACATGCATGGATAGACCATTACTCCTGATTTGTATCTCAGGGACAAATCTGACTTATTAGCACCGTTATTTGTAAACTGCTAACCTGGTTCCCTGTGCTGCTGTAACGCTATCTTGATGGGTTGCTGTGAAAATGTGAAGATGTCTGTCAGGCAGGAAAAATTATGTAAAAATGATGTGGGTATAGAAAATGGGATCGACAAAATGTAATAAACTCCTCCTGGGCTGAAGAGCAGAGCTGCATATGTAATGAAGTACTTTAGGATTACGTCACCTTTTATATAACATCTGGCAGTGACTTTTATTTCAGAGCTAATTTGAAGAAGCCAGGCGCTTTTCTCTTCCCCTCCCCAAGACTGCCTTTATCTGAAAGAAGAAAGAAAAGAACTGTTACATTTTGCATGCAAAGAAAGCCAGAGTGGCTAGATTACTCCCTTAGGGTAATGGAGAAAGGAAAAAGAAATTGAAAAAGGTCAGGTGAACAAAGCAGAAGGAATGAAGAGGTTTGTGTGATTCTTAGTGAAATTGGACCAGTCTAAGCAACCAGACAGGTAATCTGGGTGACTCTACCCTTCCTTCTTCCCTCTCCTGCCCCTCCCTTGGCTCTGGCTGTATAGACATGACCCAAGAATACTATGGAAATAGCTTTTCCTGAAATATTTTGTATGAAGTGAAGAGTTGAAAAAATTATTGAGATAATTTAGGAGAATCTTAAAATTTCTTCCATTAGCCTTTGAGAAAAAAGCTCAAAGCTCAAAACAGCACCTCTCTCCCTAGTAATATCCAGACTTATTGATCTATTACAATAGATTATTCAGATGGTCAACTCATCACTTTAATTGGTCTACATAGGCAATGGTGAAAGGTCTATGCAATGAGTGGGAATTCACTCCTTTGAAGCCAGGGATCCAGGAGTGGAGAAAACCCTCTTTGCATCTCTCCTTTCCCCTTCCTCATAGCTTCTCTGCCCATGCTTGCCTTGGTGCAACCTGGACCTTGTTGAACCATGTTTACTGATCTCATTGTTCGCGTTCATCCTGTGTTTTTTAAAATATTCCATTCTGTGTAAACCCTGGAAATGCCCTTTTCTGAATTTCAAGGCCATGTCTACCATTCAGAAGAGGTCGTATTTTACTTTTCTATCTAATGGGTTCCCAACAATGTGTTTGAAAGTTAATTGGGTATTTGAAAGTTGAACAATAGATTTGCATGTTGTAAGGAAGAATTTATTCTCAATTTTTAGCTAAAGTATATGATGAAATCCCTAATTATGGTTTCTACCAGTGCCACCTCCCTCAGGCCTTGGCAACCCTGTGGGTGGGTGAGAACAGGCACATGGCTGGAGTAGGTGGCAACTGCCAGCCATTGTGGGCTGGGAAAGTTAATCCAGGAATCTCTTCTTTTGAAACGTAGCTCTTCTTCTCTCACTCAGCCCAGCCTGAAAGGGCAAGGGCTGGAGCAGAGGGTCTGGGTCTTACCCTAGCTCTGAGAATAACCACATCTGACCCCTATGAAGTGATATACATGGCATTGGTGGACATGGGCTTAAAAGGTGGACATGTGTGGAGTATTGGAATTGTTGGGACAAGCACACCCTTAGGGATGCTTGTCCTGTGCGAGCTAGCAAATTCCAGGCTCCCTGTCCACAATTCTGGAGTCCTGGCTGGCAGGGGATGATCCTTCAGCTTGGCCAATGTAGATTCATCTCTGGCACTGTGGGAAGGAGGTGCTGGAGAAATTCTTTTGTTGTCTTAGCTTGGACCTGGCCCCTTTTCCCAGTAGCCATGGATGCCTGGCACAAGATAGCTTGATCATTATTCTAAGGTAATTTAGGAAAGACTGAATTTTGAGTATGGAAGGTTTAAAGATGCCAGTGTTTAAGATTTGGTAGTGTGCTATCCTGGTTATGTATTGTTGTGTAGCACACTACTCCAAAACTTTGTGTCTGAAAATAACAACATTTTCATTACCTTACAAGTTTGTGGGTCAGGAATTTGGGCTGTGCATGGCTGGGTTGTGTTTCTGCTTCACATGGCATCAACCAGAGTCACTTAGTGGTCTGCTGTGGGCTGAAGGGTCCAAGACAGCCTCACTTACATGCCTGGTTTCTTGACAGGAATGGCTGACAGGCGTTGGGCCCCTCTCTCTCCGTGTGGTTCTAGGGCATCTCTACGTATTCTTTTCAGAAGGGCATTTGGATTTTTACATAGTAGCTGGCTTAGGACTCTGCCAGTTCTCTTAGAGTCCTGTAGGCTTTTTTTTTTTTTTTTAAAGGGTTTCTTTCTTTTTTTTTTCTTTTTTTTGGAAGAGGGGGAAGGAAGCAGGAGTTTATTAATTTGCCAGCAAATGGGGAGGTTGGCAGATTTCCGTCTCAAAGTACCAACATACTGCTTCTGAGCAGAAGTATAGCGCTTTTAAAGGTTCCGATTAATCCCATCTTCAGCTAAAACAATTTCATGACTTCTGCCCAGATAGGGTTTCTTTCTTCATATATTCATTTATTTCTTTTAAAAATAAATAAATAAATAAATAATTTTTAAAGGTTGGGTCTCACTCTGTCGCCCAACCTGGAGTACATTGGCCTGATCATAGCTCACTGTAACCTTGAATTCCTGTGCTCAAAAGATCCTCCTGCCTCAGCCCTCTGAGAAGCTAGAACTACAGGAGCAATCACCACATCTGGCTATTTTTTTTTTTTTTTTTTACTTTTTGTAGAGATGGGGGGGGGGGTCTTGCTATGTTGCCCAGGCTGGTCTTGAACTCCTGGCTTCAAGTGATCCTCCCACCTTGTCCTCCCAAAATGCTGGGATTACAGGTGTGAGCCACTGCACCAGGCAGAGACTAGGCTTAAAATTGGCAGAGCACCAATTCTGTCATACTTCATGATTCAAAGCAGTCACTGGGCAGCCCAGAATCAGGAATAATAGAAACAGATCCCTCTTCCCAAGGACAGGAGTGTCAAAGAATCTGTGGCCATCTTCGACCCACCACATGGGGGCTGCATAAATATAGACTGTGTGGAACTGGGGCAACAAAAAGGACAGGTGGGGGAAAGATGTTTCCTGCCTTTGCTTCCTAGCTAGGAATCACAGTTTTCCTGAGGGAGGCAGGTTTATCAGAAGTACTGAGCTTCCTTTTTCTGCTATTACCCAAGGAAAATGTTCTGCTATACCAGGGCAACACTGAGGTTTATGTTCTCCTTCATGCTTTTAGTTCAAAATAAAGCTCTTGTTAAAGTGCTTAGGAACACTGATGGTAGGTACGCTGGAAACATATGAGTGGGTAATGTCTGAAGGATACTTTGGAGATGATATTGGCAAGTTTCCAAAGGAGGAATTGGGAACATTTCTCATTTTCTCTACTGTATCACACAGCTGTGCCAATGACTAAATAAGCAATGGATTATGCAGGTTTTGAAAACTTTTCAGGTTTTTCTTTTGTGTTGAGCAGAGTTGGGAGGGGACAGAATTGTCTTTTTTTTTTTTTTTTGGTCTAATTTAACTACATTTAATTTCCTTTGTGCCTATGTTTGATGTAATATACAAGATCCCAGCAAAAGCTTTAGTAAAAATGATAGCAATAGTATGTGGCTCATTATTGTAGATGTGATACTATACTGGCAGTGTCATGGGGGTCCTCTTTTAGGCACTTGTTTAATGTAACTAATTTTGAAAAGATAATATGTGCACATAGCACAAATTTCAAGGGAACAGTAGGGCATATAATAAAAATATCTCCCACATTCCTATTCCTGAGTTCCCCCTGTCCCTTCCTTAGAGGCAGTCGTTCTTTTTTTGTATATCCTTCCAGACAAATCCTATACCTATACAAATACCCACTTTGTGTGTGTGTGTATAATTATAGCATATATAATTATATATCCTTTCCCCTCACAAATAGAAGCATACTGTGTACTGTTTTGCACCTTGCTTTTTCATGAAACAATGTATTGCAAATTGTTCTATACTAGTAAATATAGATTAACTTCTTTTTTCCCAAGAGCTACATAGTATTGTTTTGCATGAACATAGAATCAACCTTTTTTTTTTTTTAAACCAATTTCCTCGTGATGGATATTTAGGTTGTCTCTAATCTTTTGCTGTTATAAATGACATAAAATGAATAGTCTTGGGTGTGCATATTTGTGCATATGTGTGATCACATCTAGAATGGAATTGTGGGGTTGAGGGGTATGCACATTGTAATTTTGGTATCTATTACCAAATGACCCTCCACAGAGATTTTTATTATAATAGTTTTCATTCTGCTACTCAGCTTTTGTTTTAGATCCTAGGGATTGTCCATGGAATTTGTTATAAGGAGGTCAAAGGTGAGGGAACTAGTTATGAGATTAAACAAGAAAAGACTTACATCTGTGTTTTTAAATCAGCCTTCATATTATGAGATTTCTAAGTAGTTTACCAAATATTCTGGCAAAATAGACTAGTAGAAGGCAGTCCTTGCTAAGACGAAGCCTGTGACTTGGAGCAAATGAGAAGTCTGGGCATAGAGTGGTAAGAATCTGTTTCTAGTCTGACATTGACAGTATTTATTGTTGGACCTTGGTTAAGCTGATTATCCTTTCTTTGACCTCAGTTTTCTTATTTGTTAAATGAGTATTTAGAGTAGATTATTGAGTAGATAAATGAGTATATAGAGTAGAATAATTCTTGGATCCAAAATTATTTGATTCTATGAAACTCCTTTCACTTGTTATAATGTAATAAAAAGTCCTATGGAGGTACAGTTACATGATTTGCAAGTCCTTGTGCAAAATGAAAATGCAGGTCCCCTGCTAAAAAGTTATTAAACATTTAAAGATGGCCACAGCAGAGCATTAACCAAAGTGTGAGCCCTTCTATAATAAACACAGGAACCCTATGCAACTGTATAGGCAGTAAGTCCATGAAGCTGGCCCTGCTCCCATAATGACTCTTGCCTCCAAATCAACGGCTTATTTCTATATAAGTATCTGGTGGCAGTTTGACATAGATAAGTGGTTGAGATGCCAACCATTCTTTTCTAAGAAAAGCTGTCTTGGTCCACACCCTCTTTAGCACAAGGAACCTGCCCTAAATTGTACCTTATGTGATGGGCACCCACTGATTGGACCAGAGTCAACCACCTGACCCAAGGGCAACCATTTCCTAGGCTGGCAACTGGCTTGTATGGTGGTCTGGCAGGAAAAGCTCTGACCAATGGGAGTTAAGTAATTATTTTAGTAAACAGACTCTCTTGCTTTCTCTCATTTGAGCTGAGAAAAATGGAGAGAATCAGCTATCTGTTTTGGGGTTTGGGGTTGGTGACAGTGGGGGTGCATAGGTAGAGAAAGAAGAAGCCATACATATTGCCATGTGTAACTGAATAGTGAACCCTCATTACCTGAGGTAGCCTAAGTGAATTCATTTCTGTCCTTTGCAACCCAAAGAGCATAATTACTCCAGCATTATGCTAGACCATAGTTTCAGTCTGTTAGCGATTAAGCCATCTAGGGAATGTGGATTAAGAATAATTAAAAGTATGGAAATAGAAAAATAGCTCCCAAACCCTATTTTCTCCCTCATCTGCCAGCTACTGCATCAGAATCAGCTGGCTGAGCGGCTTGTGTTGGCCAAGTGAGGGCTGATCTGATCTGGTTGAGTGGTGCCCTTCTGACTTTTTCCTGCTTCATTTATTCATGTCTTAACCAACTTTCTTACATATCCTTAGGACTGTTTTTTAAAAACTTCTTCTAAGTTATTCTTGACATCTTGTTCTACTTCCAGTGGAGTAGCCCTAGGAAAAATGTAGCTGTCAAATGTGCAAAAAGACACACGTTTTCTTGGTATCTATCTTTTTCTTTCTGCTGGACTATGCTAATGGATCCCTGGAGTCTGCAGCAGGCTGAGGAATGAGCTGGACTGAACTCTCCAGCCCTTTCACAGCTTAGCCTTGCTAAGGAAAGAATTTCAATATAGTCATTTCCCAAGCCCTAATTATAGAATATCTATATAATCGTTTGATGCTTTTCTTTTTCCTTCATGGTTCAATAGAATTTGTTGGTCTTCAGATGAATAACCAACTAATTTGGTCAGGAATGCCATATAACTTATCATTGACAGTAATTTGCTTTCTAGGATGCATTAAAATCTGTGGTGTGTGGGCTCATTACTTATAATAACATATACTGCACAGAGTAGCCTATTTAAATGAGGCATGCATTTAACTGCACCATGCAAAATGGATCTCAATTCATATGAATCACTGTAGCCTGAGTACCTTGGATAAACCTGAGATAGGAGTCACAGTGCTCATTTTCATTTCCCTCACAGGTGCCTCTTGGGGCACAGTTTAGCTGTGTTTTGGGGGTAAACTAGGAAAACAAATTGCCCAGTTGGCATTAAATATGGACAAAGAGACATTTCTATCTGCCTTTACATTAATGCACTGCCTTCAATGTTCTTCCTTGAAAGGGCCCAGATCTGGGAAGGAAACAAGGGTGAAAGGCCTAGAGTTCTATGTTCTTCCTACCCTGGGGCACCAGCTGTACTTTCCTAACACCCAACGGATTTCTTGGTGAGCATCTGTGCCTGGGTGCAGGGACTGGCTAGAGGCTGTGGGCTATCTGGGGTGATAACCGTGGGAATGTGCTTGAGCCCTGTGTGGCCAACATCTCTACACACGGGAATGGAAAAAGTGAACCTGGTAATATTTCCAGGTTTATTTTGCTGGGGATTCCAAGAACCAAATCCTTTCCATGTCTGTTTTCTCTTCATAAAATGGATACATTTTTTTCTTTTTCTTAAAATATTTACTTTTTTCTTTCTTAATTTTTTTTTATTTTTCGTCTCTTGAAGTTCATTAGGATGGTGCATAAAATGGTTCTGTTAACATTGACATTACCCTAAATGTTGAGACATAACCCCCCACATACATTACTGTAATACTTTTTGTTTAAATGAAATGTATCTAGGTTTTTGAAAATAATAAAAATTAAAACTCAATTTTTTTTATATAGGAGCACTAATATTTGGGGATATCTGGCTGGTTGAAAAGTAGATCAGAAACACTTATCAAAGTCTGACCACAGGAACAAACTGGGATGGAGATATATATTTAAATTTATTAGGAGGGCACAGTATTAACAGAATAGTGGGGGGGGTAGACCAGGAGAATGTCATTTATTTAGGCTTTTAAAGCATTGTCGGTGCACTATATCCTAAGAGTCACAAACACCACCTTGCAATAGGAGGTGTGAGGGAGAAAAAACTCCCATGGATTAGAGCCTGATTATCCTGAGGAAATCCAGAGGTAACATTAATGCCTAATTTCTAGGATGCAGAGGGATTAATGGCAGATTACCACAGTGCTCTCTAGTAGAAACAATTTGGTTTAAATTTTATCATTTCTATTTCCCATTTGGTTATGAGAACATTCTCATAAACTTACATATTTCACAGCCCACATGCTAAGCGCTGAAGCAATGTCATTTAATATACAACCAAATATAGACCTGTCATTGAACATTACCCACTTATACAGAATGATAGTTTCTTCCAAAAAATCCTCAAAGAGAACAAAGTAAATGGTGTAAGCAGGACACAGGCTTTTCTTGGGTGCCATGGAAGTCTCCTGCCTCTTTATGAGGCCACCAGGACGTTGCAGTTGGCAAGTGATGCGGCTCCCGCCCCCAGAGGCAAGGCTGGCGATGGCCGCCCACATGAGCCCACAGGCTCTGGTGCAAACCAAGAGACAGCATGCAATTTGTGGATTCTACTGTTCACTGAAATGTCAGTGAACAGTGGAAATTAGGAAAAATTGTAAGAAATTCCAGAGGTCAGAATGGATAAGGGAATTGGGCAATATGGTGGAATGTTCTTCTTAAGAATCTGCCCCACCGCTATTTAGCTTGGTTGCAGAATGTTCACATAAAAGAATATAGTATATAAAAAGTAAACATCTAACATCTCATCCCACTTGAATTTTACTCCCTTCCCAGGTGGTAACCACTGTTTGGTGTTTTCTTTGTACCTAGACATTTCACACCCAAATATATGTACGTATTCAAGTGTGTAGGTTTCTTAAGAAAAGCAAATGGGATGATACTGCACATATTGTCTTGTCATTTAGCAATATGTCTTAGTACAAATAGGTCAACAACTGCATTCTTTTAAAACTGTAGTATTGTTTTCCTTCAGGTGGATATTTAACTTTCTCTACTATAAACAATACTGCAGTGAATATCCTTGCCTATGCTTCTTTGTGCACAGGTGTAAGCATTACTCTACGATAGGGGCTTACTAGTGGAATTTCTGGGTAAATATATATTTACAATATTGACAGATACTGCCAAATTGCCAACTGAAAGAATATTCATTTTTATTCCCACCATCAGTGTATGAGAGCACTTATTTTCCTATATCCTTGACAACTCTGGATATTATCAATCTTGTTAATTTTTGCCAATGTGGGGGATACAGAAGAATAACTTAGTTGTTTTATATTTCCTTGATTAGTGACTGTCGAGCATATTTTCCTGTGCTAGTTGAGCATTGCATTTGTTCTTCTATGAAATGTCTATTCTTGTTCGTTGTGTACTTTTCTATTATTTTTTATTTTATTGACTTAGAGTCACTCTTTATATATTTTCTGGATATAAATTACTTGGATTTTATATATTCCACATATTTTATACCATTTGACATTTGTCATTTTTCTTCATCCTTGGTGTCTTATTATTTTTTTATCCTAGAAATAGGAAATAGTCCTGGTGTTTTATTGAGCATGAGGATTTAATTCAGTTATTATATAATGGAGATTATATGGACAAAATCTGTAAGCCAACTAGGATCTACAAATTTTATATTTTCTTTCCAACTTTTTGAAGATGGGAAACTTTAATTTCAGACAAGTTGTTTTTGTAGTATTGAGAGTGGTGTGAGAATTAGTTGTTCTGCTACCTTTACACTTATTTGCTGAGAATGTGGGGGGGTAGTTTCAAAATGCATTTAAGATAATGTATTGATAGGGTGAATTAATAATGGAATAATTTTTTAAAAGATGATAAAACAGCACGGAAAGATGACAGTAAGGCACATGAGGAAGTTGGTCAAAAAAGGGCATATTTTTACTCCTTTCCCCACCATGCAATGTCTCAGGTCCTGCCCCTAGCTGACTCCTTTGCCCAGGTTCTCTGTTTAATGCCTTTCTTGTTTTTTTTTTTTCCTGCTTGACAAAGACATTTAATGTATCCAATCAGAAAGGCATAAGCTACTTCAGGTTATGTTTATTTTCAAGATGGAAAATGTATACTTCTAGAAAGATACCCTACTATTTTGGTTTGGTGGATGGAAATAGACATAGCTATGATTAACAGGATTCTCTTACAAGTGCAACATTAACAAAAAAGAAGGTAGGAATATGAACCCACCTTACATAATGGCTGCTTTAGTTAGTAAAATTCAAATGACTTTTTGTTTTGTATTTATTTATTTATTTTTTAAATGCCACAGCCTATCAATCAAATGGGAATTTTCATTTAACAGCCACTTCTCACACTCCAGCATGTACATTGGTTTACAATAACACATCCGTGGTGTCTTATATTGTAAGGAGGCTTATGTAGCCAAATCTGTCAGTCCGTTATGGCTTAATGATTTTATACCCACTCCAATATTATTAAAATATTTTCCCTAATGTTAATATTTTGTAGGTAAAAAATTATTTAATCTTTTAATGAATATGATATGTAGTTTTGTGTAATGTATGAGATAGTGAAACTTTTCTTTTTTTCTAGAACAAATTCTCATTTTTTAGGCACACCCACCTATGATGTATCCCATATGTTTCTCTGTGACACCTTGGAATTATGAATCCTTAGGACGTCTGTAAGAAGAACTTCCTGAAATTGCATGCAGAATTTTGTGTGATATGTTTAGCTTCATTTTTTCCTGTGGAGAAATCCACTGGGAAGGTTAGGAAGTGTGACATTCTCTCTCCCACCTTCCACTGGAAAGTACCCGAGAGCAGCTTTGTTTCCACATGCCTTTCCAAACTCCTCCATTCATTTCTTCAATTCTTCTCATTTAACACCAGTAGTGTTTCCTAATTAATCCATTCAACAAATGTTAAGTGAGCACCTATTACATTAGGTATGGTATCAACAAAGCTCACTAAGACCTGGAAGCTGCTCTCAGCTGGCTGATTGTCTAGTTGAGGAGACAGACAGACAACCCAGCATGTTAGAATACCATTGTGTTACGATAATGGTATGTGCAGAGGGCTGTGAACATTTATAAAAGAAAGCAATTCTAGATTGTGTGTGTGTGTGAGCACACAGTCATTTCAAAAAGATCATTCTGGCACCAGCATGGAGAATAAAGAGAAAACAAAGGGACCAGTTAGGGAGCTGGTGGAGAAGCAGGGGAGAAATATTAGGGATTGAATTGAAGCTGTGTCAGTGGAGGGATGTGAGGGATTTGGGACTGGAATTATTTGTTGAGCTATTGAATATGGAGATTAGCAGGGAATTAGAAGTCAGGAATAATTGCCAGGTTTCTGGCTTGGGTGACCGGTCAATTGGTGGAGTCATTGCTGAAACAGGAAACAGACTTAGTGCCAGATTTAAAAGAAAAGTAGTTGAGTTTTGCAAATTTGCAGCATTGTATATTGATATAGAGACAGAAGTGGGTGTGATCACCCTAAGTGGGGGTATAGACAGAGCAAAGATCTGGGGAGTATATCAGTGTTTTAGAGGTTCATGGAGAAAGGGGAAGATTATTAGGTTGAGGAAGAGAGAGACGAAGAAAATCAAGGGGCAACATCACAGAAGACAGGGAGGAGAAAGCTTCAAGAAGGAAGAAGTGGTCAACAGGTTGAAATGCTACCGATTAACCAGTTGAGATAAAGACAGAAAGGGCCCCTCTGGTGGGGCATTCTGGAGACCATTGGAGACTCCCGAGAGCACTTTCTGAGGGGTTCCTGAGAGGAGAAGCTGGCAGGAGATGAGGTGCGGTGGGGGATGGCGTTGGAAGAGAGAATGGAAGGTGGGGTGGTAAAGACAGTGCATGCAGACAGATTTTGCCCAAAGCTTCACTGTGAGGGTTTGCTGGTAGCTAGAGAGGTGTGTGGAAAAACTCTATTCATTTTTTATGTAGAGGAGTCATGTTGTGAGGCTATTTGTGAAGCTGCATGAAGTTAATCCCAGAGCTAACAAATTCAGTTATCTGGTAGGTACGCTTTATTCTTGAGGGACTCAATAACCAAACTCTATAAAGATTTCGTTGACTGATATTCAGGGTGTTAAAAATATTTCACAACTGAGATGGGCTGGGCACTGACCAATCAGAAAAAAAAGCTATAACTTATCAGAACAGATGCTGGCTATACACAACTGGTCCGGTTGTACCGACGAGCATCGTCTCTGCTCCTATTGCTGGGTAATTATCCAGGTTTGCGTACATGGATGTCTTTCTCAGAAATACTTTGATCAAAAGGACTGACTTTCCAGATTGCATTAGTAGGATTTCTAGGGCCCCCAAAGGACCAAACCAGATCACAGAAGTTGTAACTAGCATTGCAAAATGTATGCAAACCCTTCTCCTAAATTAGATTGAAGGCCACATTTGTAATCAAAAGACTTGGAGGCCAAACAAAACAAACAAATAAAAACAAACCAGAAAAGCAAATAGGAACACTGAAAAATTTTTATTTTTCTCCCCGTAAAAACTAAGATTAACAGTTATGTGATAAGCTGCCGAGGAAGAACAAAATAAATGTAACACATTCTAAATAAGAATTATAAGGGCAAGAAAGATTTCAGTTTCAAATGGTAATTTCATTTTGAGCTGTAATGAGGAAAATGTTAGGAGCAAAATGGACTTTTTCTACAGCAGAGCACATGTGAAAGTGAGATTTCTGTTTCCTTATGCTCTTTCGGTGACGAGTGCTAAGGTCAGGATATGAGCTTGCAGCCTCTTGTGTGCGCTCTGTGTTTTCATGGTTGCACGGCGTCCAGGGGCTGAAGCCTACAGCTTTAAAAAGTAGATGTGCTTTATCATTTTAACTCAAGATGACTACTCATTTTTTTCCTTTGATAAGTATACAATCTTGTATTATTCCAGGAAATAATTTTTTTGAATAGGAACTGCATCATATTTTTTTCCTTTTAACAAATGCTGTATAGATAAACCTCTCAGTAAAATTGGCCCTCTTTCAAAGATTTTTGTGCAGAATATTTATAGTGAAATGTAAGTCTGTTTGGTATACAAACAGAGTTAATTACGGCTATTATACTTTCCTTTACACTTCTCCGTGATTGCTTAGAATGTCATGTCTCAATATACTTTCAAGAAAATTGGAATTTAAAAGTTCATTTTGAAAAGAAGGAAGACAAAAACGAGAGTTCCGTGGGATGGATAAAGTGCTTAATGTTCTTTTCGTGGGTAGTGTCAATAATATTACCTTTCTTTGGTAAAGAGAAGAAAGAAAAACTATGTTTGTTTACCTAAACTTAATGCCTGTTGTCATTGTTATTTTTTTGGACAGATTCTTTTATTTTAGTTGTGTGTTGCAGTTGAATATATAAAATAAATCAGAAGCTGAGCAAGAGTAAGACCCTGTCTCTACAAAACACAAAAAATTTAGCTGGGTGTGGTGGCACATGCCTATAGTTCCAGCTACTCAGGAGGCTGAGGCAAGAGGATCGCTTGAGTCAGTCCAGGAGTTTGAGGTTACTTACAGTGAGCTATGATGATGTCACTGCCCTCTAGCCCTGGGTGACAGAGCAGGACCCTGTCTCAAAAACAAACAAATAAACAAAAACAAAAACAGAAGTAGTCTCAATGGGTGCCATCTCTTAGATAGGCTGGGAAAAAAACATTCTTTTTTTTTTTTTTTTTCTCTAATTATTATTTTTATTTTTTATTTTAATTATTATGATTACATCTTTGTTGTACATATTTAAGGGGTCCATGTGATATTTTGATATAAGCATACAATGTATAATAATAGAATCAGAGTAATTGATATATCCATCATTTCAAATATTTATCATTTCTTTGTTAGAAACATTCCAAGTCCACTCTTTTAGTTATTTTTCAGAAATAAACAATAAATTATTGTTAACTACAGTTACCCTATTGTTCTACCAAACATCAGATCTTATTTCATCTGAGTCTATTTTTATACCCAATGACCATCCTCTTTTTCCTTCCTCCTGACTCCTCTTCTCGTTCTTTTTTTTTTTTTTTTTTTTTTTTTTTTTTTTTTTTTATTTCATCATATTATGGAAGTACAAACATTGTTAGGGTTACAAATATTGCCCCTGCCCCCTCCCTCCCCCCGATATGTCCAATCCCCTGGTGGTGTACATCACACACGTTATGGAAGCACACACCCCTTTCCTCCTCCCCACCCCTGCCTGCCCACCACCTGTTAAAATTTTTTTTTTTTTTTTAACATTTTTGTTACATTGTATATCTTTGCCTCTCCCTAAGAAGGGTTAGAGGTATGCCCTC
>VSMD01013558.1:0-80008 GCA_008750895.1 Mirza zaza | reverse complement strand
CTGCCATCATCCCTCACCTAAATAGTAAAATGCCTTCCTTTCTTACTGGGTCTTTTTGCTTTCACCTTTCTTTCCATTGATTTATGATCTAAGAATGTTTCACCTTGCAGGAAAAAAATAAATAAATAAAAATACCTCTTCAGAGTATCAACCCGAGCACATCTCCTATTAAAACCTTCTGGCGGTTTCTCTAGCCATGACCTACCATGACTCTCCTACTGCCCACCCTCATCTCAGCCCAGGACGAGCTTGCAAACTTGCGGGGTTTGGTGCAAAATGAAAATGTGGGTCCTCTTTTTCAAAAATTATTGAAAATTTCAAGATGGTGACATGAGCGTACTAAATAAGCAAGGGACCTTTCTAAGCGCAGGGCCCTGCGCAAACTGCACAGCTCACACAAGCACGGCGCGAGGCCTATCTCCAGTGCCACCGTCACCAACATGGTGACATATTCTGTTCTTTTTGCAGCCAGCCCATTAGAGCTCCAAATCCTGCTTTGGAAAATGGGGCTATGTGTGTATCATGTGTTCCCATCCCCGTAGAGTAGCAGGGTTTCAGAACATACCTTTCTGGCATTTTCCCTTTATCAAGCTCACTGTCTTTAATTACCCCTTTGGAACAGCAGCGCAGCCCCAGTGATATTGCTTTATATGGGCGTGGGAAAATAAAGAAAAGTAGGAATATTCCATCCCATACTCTTACTGGCGTATCCACAGGGAAACATAATTTATGGTGATGAAACAAGTTCTGATAAAATATACCTTTAAATTTAAAAAAAGAGCAAAATTCCACAGAATAAAAACAAGGAAGCTACAAGTACAGAAGCTTGGTGTGGCCCACACAAGCATTGATAGAAGTCTATCCATCAGTTACCTAAAGCCCTTTTCTTGACTTGGGCCTGGAACCCCATTTCCTAGTAGTTAAGTCGCTTTGGCATTTCTTTGATCACGATTTTTTAAAATAGTAGTAGTAGTAGTAATCATAATAATTGTGATGTATTGACCTCCTATCATGTATCCAACAGTGTACTAGGTGTTTGTCTTACACCAATATGCACTTCAGGGGGTTGGGTACCATTATGATGACTTTATAGATGAGTAAAAAAAAAATTCCAAGGAAGTAAAGAAATCTGACCAACGATCAATGCTACAGCCAAACCCATGCCAGCTTGGGCTTCCACGTCCGAATTCTTTCCTACACCATCATAGCACCTTCCAAGTCAGTATTTTTGAGAGGATGATCAGCAGAGCACCTGCCTCCAAATCACCTGAAATCTTGTTAACAGTACAGAGGGCCTTGCCTAAGACCTAGAAGAATCAAATTCTCCATGGTTTGGTGTGTGTGTGTATGTACATGCATGCAAGTGTGTGTTTTAGCAAGTCCTTCGTGAATCTTATGTGAAGTCATTTGAAAGTTGCTGCTCCAAGTTTTTCTCCTTCTTCTCCCCTTTGTTTTCTTGAGGGATCTTCCCTCTCTCATCTGGTCCTTTCTGGAGGCATTTGAGTTCCCTGGTCCTCCTTCCACCTTAACTAAATGATAGGATAGACCTTCATGTGGCATGGCACGATAACATGTTTTCAATGCCAGTGAGCTGTGCAGTTCAACCACATACCCTGTGAACTAATCTCATACAATGAAACCTACAGGCGATCATTTTCTCACACATGATATGAAACAAAATGTGCAAACCATATAATCCCAGGATGTGCACCCTGCCTCTACCCCCATGCATGGAAGGTCATTTGTTATAACACATGTGACATTCCAGAATGCAGCCTACGGCTCTGAAGATCACCAGCTGCATGGATGAGTGAACTCAAGAGGATGATACAAAACAGGCACCGAGATAAGAACCATCTCTGACCTAAGGGGCCATTCACAAGACCACATGATCAGCACCAAATTCCATCAGTTATGCTGAGCTTAAATACATTTTGAGATTCTACCTCCTACCACTGAAGATGACAAAGTTTTCCTATGTAAGCCCTCAGCCTATATTTTCCTCCACCTAATTTATACCTTGTCATTAAATGGCAGCCTATATTTATTTTCCAAATAACAAGTCATGATGTCATGTTATTGAAATTGTGTTCTATTTTAATTCGTTACACCATTTCACATACGCATCACTCTTAAGGTTCACTTGGATCTTATCTTCTAGAGAAACATATACAGGTTTTGATCACCTCTTACCAGCAAAAAATGCAAAGAAGGGAGGGTGTCAGTTTATTGTATTAATCATCTCTGCCTTGTGAAGTCAGAAGAAGAAGATGATGAAATAATGGAATCTGGCCCCAGGATGTTTAAAAAGCGGTATGGAAGGAAAATAAAACCATCGCCCAAAGAAAGAATCTTATACCAATACCATGAGCATCCCTTGTGATGTCAGAATTCATCCAAGTACAAATAATAAATAGATGGGAGAGAAACAACATTATTGGGTTTACATTTTCCAATTAGCATGCAGAACTTAAAAGCTCTGACAAGACATGGCAACCTTTCCACGCCTGAGGAGGGGGGATATGAAGGTGAAATCATTCTGTCTCTCTGCAGGGAAAAATCTCTTTTCAAAGGCCTTTGTTTTGAATACTCTTCGCCACAGCTCAGCCAAACTTACGCCCCTCCTGGGTCCTGCACTGTAACGTACATGCTCTATCCTGAAAATGCCTCCTGTTGCAACTGAACACATCTTATCTGGAGGCGGATTGAAACCAGAACGCCCCCAAAGGGCACAGAGATTGTTTAAGAATAGCAGAGACATAGCTTGATCAGATCTCAGGAATGAAGAGTTCTCAAAGAGGGGAGAGAAGTAGCTGCTGATGGTCAGCATTTGCCCTAAGCACCCAGTGTTCACTCTGCCTTATTCCTTTAAAGCTCAGCTATGGATAAAATCATTTTCTTTTGAGGAGCAAAGGCTGGTTTGGGGGACAGTAGCCTTTAATTGTTTCTCAAAGGCCTCATTGCATGCTTCAAAGATGCCTGGATTTGGAAAGCCAAGAAAGTACAGTCCAATGAGTTTGGTAATTCCTGAGAATGTTCTTTTTTCAACAGAACACGAAAGGCATTTATTATCCTCACATAGAAAAACACATGAAATGTCAATACAAAAAATTAATGGTAAAGACATGAACATTTGTCGTGTCATAAGAAATAAAAATATGTAATCATACTGCAAGTATCACACAGCATCTTAGGCACCTAAGTGTACTATCCACTAAAGCATGTGGATGTATAACATTTTGGTATGCTAAGACATTTTTATGTTGCTTTAATATAGTAAAGGGAATCTAATTCTGGCCTAAAGAACAATAGAGCTAAGGAGTTTTGTTTGGCATCTAGGTAGGTTTGTAAAATGGTTAAGGTCATGCACCGAGCAGGCATATAGCATCAATATATTCTTCACAGAATGTCTGCATGCTGCAGAAAAAGCCAAAGTTATGTAAATAACATTACCCTAAATCCCTAACCAGGGCTATCCATATAAAGTCTTTATTGCAGCTATCTCCACGGCCATGACTGTGCAGAGTACAGACATTGCATTGTTGACAATCAGATAATGTAAATTACATTTGCTCTGAAAGAGCCCTGGTTGTTGCTTTTGAAGCCAGCCAAGGTCAGACTTACAAGATGTAGAACATGTGCCCATATGGCTTAAGAACTAGATTGCTGTCTGTTTCAAACCTCAATTCCGTGAAACTATCAAGAAGACTGATACTAATGAGAAAACCCCATATACTTGTACTTAAATTTGCCCACTTTGGGAAGCTACACAGGATTATCTCACCTAATAAACTGAAACTATTAAAAAAAAGGGGGGGGAGGGAATTTGGTATATGCCAGGAAAACAGATACTGCATTAAATTCTTTATATCTATAATCTCTTGGATAAGGACTAAAATGATGCCCCCCTCCCTCTGTTTTGGAGCTGTGGTTCATATTTGCAAACGACTTCACATGTACTTTTTTTTATTGCATTATTCCATTTATTCCAAATGTCTATAATAGGCAAGTCCATAGACACAAAAAGTAGATTAGTGGGGAAGTGGGGGAGTAACTCCTAATGGTGTCCTAGTCTGTTTTCGTTGCTATGACAAAATATTACAGACTGGGTAATTTATAAACAATAAAATATATTTCTTACAGTTCTGGAGGCCAGGAAGTTCAAGACCAAGGTATGGGAGGACTGCTGTATACAAGGATATATTTATGACCTAGGAGTGGTTAAGTACTCCTTAAATTTAAATTTAAATCAGCCGGGCATGGTCGTGTACACCTGTAGACCAAGTTACTCAGCTACCTAGGAGGCTGAGGTGGGAGGATCCCTCGAGGCCAGGAGTTTAGGGCTGCAGTGTACTATGATGGTGACTGTGAATAGCCAGGTTGACTCTAGCCTGGGCTACGTGACAAGATCTCATCTCTAAAAACAAAAAACAACAACAAAAAAAAACCCAAAAAACTTTCAATCAAAAGAACAAATTATTTAGATTACCTTAAGGACTCCAGGGCCAGGCGTGGTAGCCCATGCCTGCAATCGTAGCACTCTGGGAGGCTGAGGCCGGAGGATCGCTTGAAACCATGAGTTTGGGACCAGCCTGAGTAAGAGAAGACCCTGTCTCTACAAAAAATAGAAAAAGCATCCAAATATGGTGGCACATGCCTGTAGTCCCAGCTATTTGGGAGGCTGAGGCAGGAGGATCACTTGAGCTCAAGAGTTTGAGCCTGCAGTGAGCTATGATGACAGCAGTGCACTCCAGCTGGAACGACAGAGTGAGCCTCTGTCTCATAAAAAAAGACGGTGGGGCAGAAGACAGTGGAAGAAGATATTTGCAATAATTAAAACTGACAATGGCCTAAAAAATAAGGGATTCCTGCACATCAGCATTGGTAAAGAGTAGATGAACTGGCAATTTACAGAAAAGGAAAAACAAAAGGCTAAAAAAGCATCCGAAGAGATGCTCCGACTTATTAGTCATCAGAACAATGAGCATCTGGATCATGGTAAGATATCACTTCACACTACTAGACTAGCAGAAAGGAGAAAGTCAGGTAATCAGAGAGTTGTCAGGAAGGGGTCCTTCAGCTATTTTAGGGATCACTACACCTGACTTGATCAGATTAAGGATATACGTATTCTGTGATCCAGCAATTTGCCTCCTATCATACATCCCAAAAAAATGCTTACAAGGGGCCAACAACAGCTGGTATAGGGCCTTCATCTTGATCTTGTTTGTGGCTGCAAAGCCATGAGACAGGAGGTGCTCACTGCTGGGGAGAATAGAAGGATAAAATGGGGTGGATACACTCAGTGGAGCCTCATACATTGGTTAGAAGAATTGACTAGATATATACATAGCACTGCAGATGGATCTTTAAAGCATACTGTTATGGAAAAAAACTCTTCTATTTCATTTCGTTTTGGTTTGGTTTATTTCCGAGTTTTATGGGGACACGAACATTTTGGTTACATAAATTGTTTTTGTACAGTTTGAGTCAAAGTGTGCCCATCCCCCAGATAGTGTGCATTGTATCTGTAAGGTGTGAATTTACTCATCCCCTCCCTCCTGCTTGATTTCCAATGTCTTTTATTTCCATGTGTGCACATAAATGTTGTTTAACTAGTTCCAATTTAATGGTGAGTACATGTGGTGTTTGTTTTTTCCATCCATGTGATACTTCACTTAGAAGAATGGTCTCCAGTTCCATCCAGGTTAATATAAGAGTAGTACTCCATGGTACATGTGTGACACATTTTATTATTCCACTCTTGTACGGATGGGCACTTGGGTTGTTTCCACCTCTTCGCAATTGTGAATTGTGCTGCTATAAACATTCGAGTGCAGATGTCTTTTTTATAAAATGTCCTTTTTTCCTTTGGGCAAATGCCCAGTAGTGGGATTGCTGGATCAAATGGTAGTTGTACTTTTATTTCTTTGTGGTATCTCCATACTACTTTCCATAGAGGTTGTACTAGTTTGCATTCCCACTGACAGTGTATAAGGAACACGTGTACTTTCTTTTGTAATCTCAGTTAATCTGATAATCATAAATGTGCAGGTGACACAAAGGTAAAAGTTTTTGTTGGAAGGCAGGATTCAGATTTTAGATCATGGAGGACAAGAATGCATCACATTTAATAAGATTAAGTCATGGGGTGGGTATAAGGACCAATCAGCTGTGTTAGCAGGAAGAGGGAGATTCAAGAGCTGGCAGAAGCACCCATGGAGACAACTCAGGAGTCTTGGTCTACAAGAAGCTCAGATAGACTCGATGGCTACTGTGGCTGGTGAAATGTGCATGTCATCTTAGGCTCTGTGACTATGCCCATTATGTGCAGGGCTTATGCTAAACCTTTTGTGCACAGTATCCTGTTTAAGCCTCTAGACCAGATGTCCTCAAACTTTTTAAACAGGGGCCCAGCTCACTGTCCCTCAGACCATTGGAGAGTGTGGCGCACATTCCACACATGCGCACTGTAGGCCTGGGACGAGTTGGCTGCTAAGCAGGACAGGCAGCAGCAGCAAAAACACCCGGCGGGCCGGATAAATGTCCTTGGCAGGCCACATGTGGCCCGTAGTTTGAGGACCCCTACTCTAGACAACCAGTGAGGCAGTCACTATTCTTGTCCCCCACTCAGAAGTGAGGATGGAAGTTTAGAGAGAGCAGTGGGCATCTGCCCGTTAGCCTGCTCAGTATCCATTCTATCTTTGGGGAGGGGGTAATTACCTCTCCACTATTATGTACAGTCTTAGTTGAACATCAAACTCCAGGCCAGAGGGTGAAAATGTGAATCAAACCACACCCATAATATTACCTGTTTCAGGAATTTGAATTTTGTTTGTTTTGGTTTGTTTTTTTGAAACAGAATCTCACTCTGTCACCCTGGGTAGAATGCAATGGCTTCATCGTAGCTCACGGAAGCCTTGAACTCTTAAGCTCAAGTGATCCTCCTGCCTCAGCCTCTTGAGTAGATGGGACTACAGGCCTGGCTAATTTTTCTATTTTTTTAGTAGAGACGGAGTCTCACTCTTGCTCAGGCTGGTCTTGAACTCCTGAGCTCAAGCTATCTGCCTGCCTTGGCCTCCCAGAGCGCTAGGATTACAGGCGTGAGCCACTGTGCCCAGCCCTGTTTTAGAAATTTGAATCATGAGAGAAGTATTACAAGGACATAAAATAATGAAGGTGTTAACACCCCATAGGAGTGCTCTTGAAGAGATGGCTCTACTACTTTGGTCCCCAAGTTGTTCTTGTTTCTCTCTTCTAGGACTTGATTTTCTTTTAAGCCATATATCTTAACCAATCCATATATTGCTAATAAATTCATGTTTTTCTTGTTTAAGTCAACCAGTTGCTATTGCTTATTACTCAAGACTTGTATCAAGGTAAACAAGTCATTAGTGGTGGAAACTGGATTTGAACCTTGCGGGCTGACTCCAGAAGCCTGTCATTTTCTCCAGGAATGTTCAGGAGTGGTTGGAGAGCACAGGAGAGGCAGGAGAACAGGTTGCACAGAGTGCCAGGGTCAGATGACATTATATACCCCTGTACAGCTATATTGTGGGTGGACTGAAAAGCCATTGGCAAGTATTAGCCAAGGGAGTAACATGGTAGAATGCACAGTCATATGCTGCATAATGCAGTTTCAGTCAATTATGGACAATATATATGATGGTAGCCTTGTAGCTTATAATGGAGCCAAAAACTCCCAATCTCTCTGTGACGTCATAACCATCCTAATGTTGAAGCACTAGGCATCACTCATAGGTTTGTTGCAATGCTGGTATAAACAAGCCTACTGCACTGCCAGTCATGTAAAAGTCCAGCATGTACAATTATGTACCTGATGGTGGTAATAAACAACAATGTTACTGGCTTATGCCTTTATTATACTATGCTTTTATCATTATTTTAGAGTGTACCCCTTCTACTTACATATTTTTTGAAAAAGTTAGCTGATCACACTGGAGAGAAACCTTAAAAGAAAAATAAAAGTTAACTAAAAAACAGCCTAAGGCAGGTCCTTCAGGAAGTGTTCCAGAAGAAGACATTGTTATCAGAGGAGGTGATAGCTCATGCGTGTTTATGCTCCTCAAGACACGCTTGAAGCTATTACTCGGGGGGATGGGGGGTGGCAAGGGTAATATATGTAACCTTAACTATATTTGTACCCCCATAATATGATGAAATCAAAAGAATTAAAAAAAAATACCTTGCAATGGAAAAGATGTGAAGGTAGAAGACAGTGATATTGATGATCTTGACCCTGTGTGGGCCTAGGCTAACATGTGTGTTTGTGTCTTAGTTTTTTTCTTTTTTTTAAAAAAAAGTATAAAAGTTGAAAAAAACATTTTAAATGGAACAAAAGCTTATAGAATCAGGATATACAGATAGAAAATATTCCTTACAGCTGTATAATATGTGTTTTAAGCTAAATGTTATTACAAAAGACTCAAAAAGTTAAAAAAGAAAGTTTATGAAGTAACAAAGCTACAATAAGCTAAGGTTAATGTATTATCAAAGAAAGAACAAAGTTTTATAAATGTCAAATAGCCTAAGTGTCCAGTGTTTATAAAGTCTACAGTAGTGACAACAATGTCCTAGGCCTTCGCATTCACTCACCATCACTTGCTGACTCACCCAGAGCAACTTCCAGTCCTGCAAGCTCCATTCATGGTCCCCTAGACAGGTGCACTTCTTTTTATATATCTTTTATACCATATTTTTACTGTATCTTTTCTATGTTTAGATGTGTTCAGATATCCAAATGCTTACTGTCGTGTTATAATTGCCTACAGTGTTCAGTACAGAAACATGCTGTACAGGTTTATAGCCTAGCTGCGACAGGCCACATACAGCCTAGGTGTGCAGTAGGCACTGCCATCTAGGTTTGTGTCACTATGCTCTCTGATGTTTGTACAAGGATGGAATCGCCTAAAGACATGACATATTCCCATTGTTACCCTTTGCACTCGGATGTCGAATGTGACTTGACACGGTTAGCAAAAATTATGGAGAGTAAAATTATTCTTTGAATGCATCAATAATTTGAAATATAAAAAAAATCCAAATAAGTTTGTATGAAAAGAAACTCCAGTTTTTTATTCTACTGCTGCACTTTGTAAAATCAGGGGTATTTAAAAAATTAAATCCCGAGTAGAGTAAAGGAATCGAGAAAAAAGCAAGCGAGTGCAAAGGGTTAAGTAATGCATGACTGTATTTCGAAAGAACACCTCCTTTGGGTAACATACAGGTGAGAGATAGAGGCAGGCAAACATGGCAACATAGACCCTGGCTAGAACATTCCTGCAATAGTCCAGGCTAGAGAACAACGGTGGCTCATACTAGAGTAGGAGGCATGGAGATGAAAAGCGATGAAGCTTGGCGTAAAATTTGAGGGTAGATCTGAACGTGTTTGCAGATTGATTGGAAAGGGAATATAAGAGGCAGAGGAAAGCAAAGAATGAATCTCAGATTTTTAGCCTGAGCAACTGGGTGAGTGAAGATTCCATTTTCTCTAGGGCTTTATAGGGTTGAATTAGGACCAACAGTAATGGACTCAGATGCTATGGAAATAAGGACCTTCCAACAGTCAAATCTGGCAAAGGAGGAAATGAAGCATCTCCAAAGTTAGCCACACCGGGTCTTGACACATGGAAGCCAGCTAACAGTTGGTGGGGGGCTTTTTAAAGGGATTCAAATACCAGTAAGGGGTGGAATTTAGTGATCTGAAAGGGTCCTTCCAATCACAAAATTCTGCCAAACATAAGTTTTACAGAATCGATGAATCACCCATTTATCTCTTGCAGTTCATACCTGTAAAAGGGAATCGAAATACACAAATTGCATTTTACTTGTTTCAAACTTTGGCAAATTAGGGAGAGTAAATGTTGGTATATCTAGCCCATGACACACTGTTTCTTACTCAACCATAAGGCAATCCTTCTTCAAAGCCAGAATGTCCTGGGAAAGCAACAGAGTGGGGTTTGTTGTTTCTTTCTCTTTTCTTTTCTCAGTGTACAGCTGGAAAGTTCCATGCCTCTGTACAGTCTGGTGAGGTTGCAGACTATAAAAAAAGCAATGCTTGGGGTCTGACTGGGCTTCCCTCCTCATGTCAGCCGTCCTGGGAGCTGGCAGAGGTGATAGAGAGAGTCCCAGACAAACCTAGGGGAAGAAATAAGAGCCAGGCTGCTGACTTTTTGCTTTTTTGGAAAGAGAAATAACTCCTATAAATTTGACAAAAGAAGCACCTAGAGTTCTGTAAAACACATTTAAAGTTGATTCCACGTGTCCAGGGAGTTTAAAGGTCCAAACTCTTTATTTCTTACTGGTTCGGTCAGTTTTCCTGCGTTTCCAGTCCCCTCTCTAGACATGCCATGTGTCCCACTTCCCTGGGGACAAATCTCAAAGTCGCACATGGTCCCCAAGCTTATCCCATATCTCGGTCCAGAAGAAATCAAGGGGAAAACAAGCAGCATGATTTGATTTAATTTATTATCTTCACTGTCCCTGACTTCCTTTGCTTGTTTCTGAGAAACAGTGGCCCCTATTCTTTGCCAAGACATCTCTGCTTGACTCCCTGGGGTACCTCCCTCTGGAAACATCCACTCTTTCTGTCTCCTTCGCATTCCATTCATGCTGTGTTTAAATACCTTTGAGTCCCTGTTCACGTCTGACACTATGTTAAGATGTGTAACAGGGAAGACATTTCTCCACCCCTACCCTAGCCCCCTTTGTTCTGGCTGGCGGAGAAGAGATTCCGGCTTCAATGTGTGATCTCCAAGGGTGAAGCCCTGTCTAGTTCTTCCTTGTCTAAGGCCAGACACCCAGTGTTGATGGTCCTTGGATGGCAGAACACTGCCAGAAATATTTGCCAATACAAAGGAAAGTCTAGGCATGAGTTAGAAGAGGAGACAAGCTCACCTGCTGGGCATGAAAAAAATAAACTAGGATTTGTGAGCAGTTGGGCATAAGGGTAGACAATCTAAGTGGACATATAGGAGTAACATTTATCGGGTGTTGGGAGGGTGGGAGGGGGGAGGAGGGGATGGACACACTTGAAGCTCTTACTCGAGGGGGGAGGGGGCCATGGGCAATATATGTAACCTTAACACTTGTACCCCCATAATACGCTAAAAAAAAAAAGAAACAAACAAAAATATTTTTCCGTTTAAGTATTTTAATCATTTGCAGAATTGGATTGGACAATACCCTACCTAGCCCAATACTAAGATTAATAGCTAGAATAGTAGAAATTTTGCTGTCAATAAGCATAGGGTTAGGAATAAAAACAACAGCAAAAATAAAAATAAAATAAAATAAATAAAAAAATAATCATCAGGGAGATTTTCTGGGGTGAGGAGTGGTCAAGAAGATTGCAGGAATCGAGGATATCAAAACTTCAATCTGGAGTCATAGCTGGCTACGGTGTGCCATTACCCAAAAATTCAGCCAAAGTCTGCTACTCCCCACAATATTTCTGCTTGAAGTGCTTTGGGGAAAGGAAGGAAAAGTGGTCCAGCCCAGGATGGAGGTGATGAGAGAAGATGGCCAGGCCAAAAGGCAAGACCAGAGGCTGCACGGAGAAAACAGAAAGAGAGACTACAGTGGAAACTGACCCAGTGCAATGATCAACACCCCCTTTTCCATACAAATACTTAAACGGGGATTTGCAAGTGGCAGGGAGATATTGTTACGTGGAGGATACAAACAATTATAAGGCATTGGTCCTGGCCTCCCTAAATAGACTGGAATCTTCCCTCCATTGGGTCCCCACCCTACTTTATATTCTGTGTTAATAACACCTATTCCCTCATCCAGCCTTTGTTCCCATGCATATTTGCCTAGGCCACTATGCCACGAGTTCCCTGAGAGCGGAATCATTCATCCGTTCAACAAACGTTTATTTAATACCTGCTGTGTACCAGGCACAGGGACAGGCTCCAGTCATGCAAAGAGGACTAAGGCACAGACTATGGATTTGTTCTTGGATAGCTCCCAATCTGGAAAAACAAAGGTGCAAAGGAAAGATATTTTCTCCTTGTGTCTTTATGTGCCTGAAAGAAGACGGGTTCACAATAAAAGTTTAAGAGATTGTCTCTGTTGAAGAGGGACACAAAGTAGGTGATTAATGAAGCCAACAAGAAAATTCACTGGAAAGAAAGAAATCTACCTAAGCTCCTAGATGACACTGCAATGCACTTGCACCTGTCTTTTGGAATGATGTGTGTAGCAAAGACGATCTTGTATGAGGAAGCTGATTTACGTGTTTTACGTTTTCTTTGTGTCACTTTGGGATTTCAGAAGACAAAAATGCATCCTCATTTCTTCCCCAAATATCCTCCCCAGCGGCCCAAAAAAAGATGTGCCTTCTACAGGCAATCTAGAAAATCCAAGGCAGCAACGAAGTTAAAAACCACTCATGGAATAGATGATACAATACGGCCAAATCACTGAAAATTCAATAAAGAAAAGAGGACAGGCTTCTTTCCCAGTTATTGTCACTTGGCTTCATCCAAAGGAGATTTACTTACATTTTGATGAAATTTTTTCCCCCTTTTGCTGGTTTAATTCCAAGATTCCAGGATTTTAAACTATTGCAAACCAGATGAACGTTGTAGGGTTAGAAAGGAATGAGGAATGCAAGAAAAGTGTGACAAATAGCACAAAGCTTTTAACGTGGCAATTTAATGATACTCAAAAAATGAGACCACTAGAGTAGAAATGTGAGTCATTGTGGCTCCCAGCATAGATTCCGATTCAGCGATGGGAACGCCACCAGGCCGGAATTGGGTACACGTTGAGTGTATCCCCGATTATGGTCCAGTTCCCCAAAGTTCTTGGTTAGAAACAATGGAAGTCTTGGTTAGCTTATGCAGAGAAGAAATGTATTAGAAGGATATCTGGTTGCTCACAGAATCAAGAAAAAGCAGAGATACAACTCAAGACAGAAACCAGGAGAAATCATTCACAGTCAAGGTTAGCCACAGGAATGATCTATGCAGGGTGTTCTCACCAAGGCCATTGTCACTACCACCGAAGCCATTGTCATTGCTGGCTCCTTCCATGGCCCGGGGCTCTCGGTGCTGCAGCAGATGGTCTCTGTCCCCAGTACTGTGCCTCCGTGTCACCCACCAAGCGGGAGAGGGCAGAGGCATCCACCCTCTTAGCCTTTGGAAGTTCCTTTGCTCTTGTCTTGGGATTCCTCGAAGTAGAATACTCAGATGTCACACAGCCAGAATGTCAGAAGACCACTCCCTCTGGCCAGCAGGCTGGGTCTGGGGCCAGCAGTGTGTCTGAGGACAAAAGCTGAGCCAGCGAGGCTTCCCCAAACTAGAGGTCAAAGCAACAGTGACAGTAGCTGAGAAATGGGGGCAGAAGTGGCATGCAGTCAGCACCAAATAACCAGGAAGGACAGGCCCAGGGCCCAGTGGGTCATAACTTGGACCAGTTGGGACACGCTCTATGGCCAAGGTCTGGAGGCAGGTAGTGGTGCTCACAGATAGGGCTTCTGCCACCCTCAGATATATGGGCACAGATCCTGACCATTGAAAGGGCAGAGACAAGCCAGATGCCTGTGGACACACTTGCCATGCCTCTTGCCTTCTAGAGACTTCTGCCATCCCTCTGTCCACACAGTGCCTTGCCCTAGGTCAGCGCTTCCTAAATAGTGGTACAGACACTACTGGTGGTATGAGAGGTGATTTTTAGATGGTTATTGGGTACATGTTTTTTCCATATTTATGTCTTTATTTTATTGGCACTCAGAACTATATAACAGAAAGTGGCATTTACTTACTCTGCACGGGGTGCTGTGCCAAGTCTTTTACGTAGACTCTGATTCATGCAATCCTCAGAACAACCCAAGGAGGTGATGTTTATTATTACATATCACCACATTTTACAGATGAGAAAACTGAGGCCCAGAGAGGTTAAGTAACAGGCTCAAGGTCACAGGAATAGGGAGGGAGGGAGCCAGGGTTTATACTCAAGCAGCCTAGCTCCAGAGTCCTTGTTCTTTCTATGCCATGGCGAGGGACTTTACCATGAGATGGGCAGCTACCAGGGTACCGCGACCAAGGACTGTCACATCACCTGTTTTCTATTTCCTAAACACGAATGTGTCTCCTCACCACAAGCCAACGAAACCAGCAATAGCTAACACTTACATAGCACTTAATACATGCCAGGTACTATTTCAGATGAGTCACGTATAATAAACTCAAAATTATGAGGTAGAGGCGCTCATTATGCCCATTTTGCAGAAGCAGAAATTGAGGCACTGAGAAATCGTCATGTGTCCAAAGTTACCCAGTTAGTGAGTGGCAGGGCCAGGATTTGTCTGGCCTCGGAGTCTGTGCTCTTATGCATGTATTATGATATATTGCCTCACTGACCTGTCTGCCTGAGAGGAAGCTACCATAATTGTCCCATTTTACAGATGAGGAAAGCGAGGCTCAGAGAAATGAGTTGCCCTGGGTCTGATGTCAACAAACTTTTCCTGTAAAAGGCTAAATAATAAATATTTTTTGGCTTCGTGAGCCTTTGGTTTCTGTCACACCTATGCAGCTCTACTGTTACAGTACAAAAGTCACCATAGACAAAAACACAAACCAGTGGGTGCGGCCATGCCTGCAATAAAACCTTACAGGTTGACACCGAAATTTCAATGTCATGTAGTTTTCACATGACACAGATTACAGTTCTTCTCTTGGCCTCTTCTCAACTATTGAAACATGGAAAATCTACATTTACTCATAGGCTGTGCAAAAACTAGAGGCAGCTAAGATTTGCCCACAGATCATAGTTTGCCAACCTTTTGTCTGGCTCATACGGCTGAATTGTGTCTGTGTACAAAACCAGGGCTCTTTTCCACTGAGCCCTGAAGCTTCCACAGAGAGAGCGGGAAGAGAAAAGAGCATGTCTAGCCAGGACAAGTCAAAGCCTCATACTACGACAGGTCCCTCTTGGCCTGTGGCGTCCCTGAGGGTCAGCTATTGACGGTCACAAGAGCTAGAGCACTCTGGTGGATGGAAAGAAGAAGGGACAAACCATATCGCTGCTGCAAAGAAGTCTGTACATTTCCAGTTAAAATCGACTGTGAAAAGCAACATTTAAAATCCAAACGTAAGTAATACTTTTAGAGCATGTTTCATAAAATGTCCGCTCCATAGCAAAAACACTGCACATTTTTCTCAGGGTCACGATGAAATGGATAGTTTTGAACCATGGCTTGGATTTTCCCCTTTACCTCAAAGAAAATCAAACTGTGAAAGCATGAATTTCCCCGAGAGGGCTTTTTGCCCATTCAGCCATGTCTTCTAAGGGCTTTGACTTATTGAAAAATAGAAACCACTCGTGGTTGTAAAACCAGTGAACCTCTTTCCTTTATTTAACCTACTGCCCTTGAAAATTTACTTTTTTATGGTTCGCACGTGATCCAACCAAGCCTGTTCTCAGCCATCCTTATGCATGAGTTATATATAGAAGCACTTCAAAGAGCAAAGAGAAATGCTGCATAAATACAAGGTAGTAGCGTGCCCAAATCCAATCTTAATTCATAATAGTGAACTCTGCTGCCAAGTACAAAAGTCTATTATTGAGACAAGAATTTCTTGGTGTGTGCTTTGTGTTTCCACTCTCCTTAATCCCTTTCCCATTCTTGTGCATGCTGGTTCTTAGGATACTATCACACTAACAGCCAGCACCTGTAGCTCTTTGTCAACAAGTGACATTGGGCTACTTGGGCCAGCTTTGCCTACCTGCAGAAGAGCTGAAGTACAAGTACCTGGGTGCATAATAATGGCATCCTCATCTGACCCTCTCTTTCTAGTTACACACGCCCATGCCTCCCCTGGTTTTTCCTAGAAACACTTCCTAAGAAATCACTTTCACACAAATCGTCATCTAAGGTTTTGTTTCTGGGGACCAACCTAAGCCAGAACACGTTTGTTACAACAAACGTGTAAAGTTTTGCCGCCTTAAAGTTCTGCCTTCTGATATACAGTATATTGAAATGAGAACCCATTACTTTGCATAGCTCTAAAGTGTTTACCAAGTGCTTCTAGAGCATTGTCTATGTAATCTTTCCAACTGGCATCACTTCCATTATACAGGTGAGAAAACTAAGGCTCAGAGAAGGTAAACAACTTGCCCAAGTTCACGCTTATAGGAAGTAACAGAGCTGGGTGCTCGTGCACCCCTGGTAGTAGCACTGGGGTGAACAGTCACCAAATTATTGTTGATGCATCTATGACCATTATTTATAATTAAATTGTAATGGGATATCTTTTCGCATGAAAATAGTCACTTCTTTTAAGGCACAGGGAAGGAAATAGGTTAGAATCATTTACTCATGCCACAATATTTACTGAGCACCTACTATATTTCAGGCACTGGGCTAAAGGATACAGATTTGATGGTGCTCATGGAGCTTATTTTTCAGCAGGAGAATTAACAAAAGAAAAGAAACTAATTATAATGGCAGTAATTGCTGTGAATGCAACACGCAAGGAACTGAGAAAGGGAAACTCAGATGGGTCCAGACAAAGAGATTGGAAAAAGCCTCTCTGAGGAGTTTAGCATTTAACTTTAGGACTGAAGGAGGAGCAGGCTGCTTGAGGCAAAAAGTTGGAGGAAAAAAATATGCTCAAGGAAAGAGAACCATCTGCTCACCCTTCACTTAGGTAGAATTCAGACATGTGGTTTTATTGTTGGTTATAGAATCAAATTTCTCTGTAAGCAGAGCAGATGATGAGTTTCATGGTAGAATTTCAGAGCTGCCTATAGGTGCTGAGAGAAAATATCTACCGCTCCACTGGCCTGGCCCTTTGACTGAAATACTGAGTATTTGTCCTATTCTTTAAGAATCCTCTAGAGCCGATTTACTTTGGGCCCACATCTGCTCTCAACTAAGAGAGGAAACGTGTTTATTAGCTTATGTTCAGCATCGCTGGCCTGGCAGACTGGCTCTTGACAAACCACTTTCAACAATGGGAGGCGTGTGGGTGGCCCGTCGCCAAATGTCAGAGAGGTGGCAGGAGAATGGAAGCCTGGGTTTGATTTCCCTGTGCCCCCCCCCCCATTTAGTCCCAGTGTGGCCTGCAGCAAACAACTTGTCTCTCTGAGCCTCTGTTTCTTCCTCTTAAGGATGAGAAAAACAAATATCTGTATTGTCTTAGTCCCCTCAGACTGCTATAACAAGATACTATTGACTGGTTGGCTTATGAACAATGGAATTTATTTCTCACAGTTCTGGAGGCTGGGAAGTCCAAGATCAAGGCACCGGCAGATTTGGTATCTGCTGAGAGCTATCAGATGAGGCCTCCCTTTCTGGGTTTTGGAAGTGGCTCCTTCTTCTGTACCATCACATGTTGGAAGGAGCTAGCTAGTTTTCTGAGGTCTCTTTTATAAAGGGCACTAGCCCTATTCATGAGGGCTCTACCTTTATCACCTAATAACTTGCCAAAGCCCTCATCTCCTAGTACTATCACCTTGGGGGTTAGAATTACAATGTAGGAATTTGGACAGGGACAAAAACATTTAGACCGTAGCACACTTGTAGGCTGCTCCTGAGGATTAGAAATAATGTTTGTAAAGAAGGGCATGGTTCAGTCTCTGGAACTCTGGAAATGAGAATTTTGGTTTTACCAATAGCAGGAATAGTAGCAAGAAATGTAGCATTAGAGTTGTCGTAGCGATAGTCCATAGTAGTAATAGTTACACTAGTGGGCATTATAATATTAGTATTGTTAGCATGTCCCTGTCTATACTCCAATCATTCTGGTAATAAATTAAGCTCTGAAGGGTGAACAGTAACTCTCACGCCATCTGAAATACCAGCTTTTGCCTATTGCTATTGGAATGACTTGAGCTTCGGAATGTTTCCAAAACAGCACTGTCCAATAGAAATACAATGAAAGCCATATATGCAACATACAATTTTTCAGTAGCCATATTTTTAAAGCTAAAAATAGCCAAAATTATTTTTAATAATGTATTTTCTCTAACCTAATATATTTACAATATTATGATTTTGACATATAATCAATATAAAAGAAATTGGTGAAATACTTTACTCTTTTTTTTAATATTAAGTGTTGATGCTGCAGTTTGCATTAAACATTTAATAATACATCTAATTTCACACTAAGCATATTTCAAGTATTTAATAGCCCTATGTAGCTATTGGCCACCATTTGGGGCAATACGGGTCTAGATAATAACAATATATTCTGGGTGACCAAAAATATAATTTCACAGTAGTTCATGGGCCAGAGTTTACATGTTCCCAACTCCATAGAGGAAAAAAATTGCAATTATTTGAAACATAAAAAAAAAAAAATGATCAAAAGGACACAAAATTAGCCATGTAAACTGTGAATATAAGATGCAATTGTGTTCATTCTGTAACAGAACGGCTTGCATTTTCTTTCCCCCAACGAGATTTACACACTAACAAATCAACAGATAAGAACTCTGAGCCCTCTGGTGTAACTTGGCTGAAATGTACTTAAATCTCACTTCTTCCCCTCATTCAAGTCTCCACTCCAATGTCACCTCTTCAGATAGGCAGCCACTCCACCACACCTTTGCATAGTTTGGAACGCAAGTGTCTTCTTCTCTGCCATTTGTAATCTCAATCGTGTGGTCCCTGTCTTGGTAACTGTGACCAACTGAAGATGCCATCCCTACCAAGTCCCTCTTTTTGTTTCTGGTGATCTAAGGAGCTATGCCCCTCCAACACACCAATCATTTGGCCAAATCCTGCTCTAGCTCCCCTCCTTTTGCTCACTGGACTCAAAATGCTTAGAAGAATTTGGTGCAGGAATCACTTAGTCAAGATACAGGAGACTTAGTCACATCATGGGCATTGTTGATGCAAGTTGCACCAGGACTCTGTACCAATTTCCTTCCTCCCAATGTTGTGCTTAATGCTGCACTCTAGGGCCTCAGTTTCCTCACCTGTAAGATGAGAGGGCTGGACTAAAGCCAATGATTCTCAACATTTTTAAAGACGGGGACTCAACACACATTTTTGAAAAATAATAATTTTGAGGTATGCAAAATTAATATAGTTCTATAAAATTTTTAAATTATGTTCACCCAAAATTACTCAAAAGTTTTAGAAACAACCTTTTTTAACACCTGATGACAAATATCATTCAATATTTCTCTGTTTGTATAAAAAGAAAAGAAAGGCAGGGAAGCAGAAAGGTAGGGAAAATGAAAGGAAGCAGAGGGAAGCTTAGAGAGTATGAGGAAAGAAGGAAGATGAATTATGAATTAAAAGCCAATCCTAAATATAGGGAAGCAGAGAGATAGAAAAAACCTGGATCCATCATGATTCCGTTGAACTGTGGAATCAACCAACCCTGAAATGCGTAAAGGAGCTGGTACAAAAATGACCTTACACATGCAGATACAGGTCAGAGCATCTCGATCCCTTAGACCACAGTGAAGAATAAAGTCTGCATCTAGTGAAAATCACAGTGTGCAATGCCTCCAGTGTAGAGAATGGATTGGAAAGTGGCTGTAAAAGAACCAGGAAATTGACGTAATCCTGGAGAGAGTTGGTCCTCCTTGAGCTAGGGTTTAGGCAGTAGAGATGGAGAGAAGTCTGAAGAGTTGAGATATGTTCCAGAAGTAGAACAGACAGGACATCATGATGGCCTGAACGTGGGAGGGAGAAGACAGGGAAGAATCAAAGCCGCCTCTCCAGTCTGGCTTGAACAATTGAATAGACAGGAGTGGCCCTTACTGACATTAGAGTGACCAAGGAAAGAATATGTCTGCAGGGAGAAATCAAGAGTTGTTTCGAAAATGTAACATTTGTGATGTTTCTGAGTAACCCAGTGTGACGGTTAATTTTACGTGTCAACTTGACTGGGTTAAGGGATACCCAGATAGCTGGCAAAACATCGTTTCTGAGTATGTCTGTGAATATGAGTGCGATGAGAAAGAAGTTTTAAACAAATCTCACAGACCCATTTCTAAGTTGGGCGGGAAAGGGCATTGAATTGGGTGAAATATTTGTAGTTTTTAAAAATGAAGCCTGATCCAATATTTTTTGTGTGGGCATAACAGCTTGGTAACTGTAATTTTGGTAAACAGTCTTAGCTAGACTTTTATAGATTCCATTCAAAAACACTATATCAAACCCAGGTTCAGAGTGCAGTCTATGAGCAGTACGCACAGTAATTAGGCGTATGCAGTAGCTATTGTCTGTGTTTGTCATACAAAATCATATAACCAGAACCACAGGGGGGTTTAATTGGGTGCCCCATCTGCACCCTAATTCTATGAGCTTTTGGTTTCGCCATTTCAGTGCAAAGTGAAGAGCAGAAGAAAGCAAAGAGGGTTTGTTTCCAAATGTCTAACAATATACAACTGGCATCAGCTTCAGTAAAGGTAGTTCTTTTTTTTTTTTTTTGTAAAGGTAGTTCTCTATCTTTATGCTTTTGGTTTTGGCATATCAAATGTGAACTTCCAAACTTTTAAAATGCAAGGTTTGGGAATGGTCAGTAAGTAAGTTAATTGTAAGGTTAAAATACGTTTTTATGTTCATTTCCCAAAAAAAACGACCTCAGTTCTGGGTTGTTTTTTGTTTTTTGTTTTTTGTTTTGCTCATGAGCTGGGGGAGAGGGACCTCAGAGAATAGAGGCCCAGAGAGGAAGAAGAACCTACAGACTCAATAGCTCTTTGTAACCTTGCAGATGTTACTTAGTTGCTCTGGGTTTCAAATCACCTGGAAAATTCATAAAAGTCAAGCTGGCCCAGAAAGCCACATACTCAACTGAATAAAACATGACTGAAGAAAATAAGGAGAAATAATTCCAGGCCAGAGGGAAAAGAAGTTAATGATTAAAAATAATAACAATAATAATAATAAACACATAATTCTCTCCTCCTGTTATTAGTCTGTAATAATTGAACAGTCAGGATACTTTTCAGAGTCGGAAATATTAGTAGCATCTTCGGCTGTCTTTCAGATTTCCCCTGTTACATAGCTGTTTTGCTTTATTTGAAGGGAAGGATAACCATAAACAGTTTGAAATAATAGCCATGTCTAATACATCATTTTTAAATTAATTTTTCCTCAAAATGATGGAGAAGTTTGTTTCATGGAGCCGTAGCATTCGTTTTCCATTTACTCGTGCTGTCTGGAGACTTCTGTTTGGCTGGTTAGACTGACAAGGAGCAATTTTTGTTCCTTAAGGCAAAAAAAAAGAAGTTGCATTAGTTAGGAGTTCCTATAACAAATAAGGGCTAAAAATTTCGATGGCGTCATCACGATAAAAGTTCATTTCTTACTCCTGTAGCTGTCCTGAGGGGGCATCACTAATGAGCCTCACTCTCTTCCATGCAGTGATTCAGAGATCCAGCTTCCCGTTGCAACCAACTTGAGCCATCCTTTAAGCTTGTCTTGTCTTGTGGATCCAGCTAGTGGAAAAGGAGAGAGAATATGGAGAAGGTGTCCTGCCCTCAGCACTTCCAGTCACGCTGTTGTAGGGAGCGTGAGTTTCATGGTACACCTGGTACACCTGGTACATGGGCAAAGCATTGCAAATGACGCCCCTTGCTGGGTGACCACTGCCTGCCACAGTGAGTTCAGGGTCTGCCATCAAACATATGGGAATTCGAAACTGTGCTTGGTTACTTATAGGTCTGCCCTAAAGTCTTGGGCCAGTTTGGGCCTCATTTTCCTCATCTGCCATATGGGAGTAACAGTATGCACTGCATTCAAGTTTTTGTGAGGATTAAATAAAGTAATCTGAATCTCGTTTGCTAAGTTAGTACATAGTAAATGACAACTATTATTGTTATTGCCACCCAACTATGGATGAGATTCCTGGGTGTTTATTTCTGCTCAGCTCAATGGCCTATAGCTTGGGATTCTTTGACACTTGCCTCTTATTGCTGTCTTCCTGGCCACACCCTCACTCTGACATGGCTTCACAACCTGTCTGTGCCTCTCCTCAGTCCCGGGCTTCCTTCGGCCATTCCACATACCTCCATTCTCGACTCCAGACAACTCCAGCCAGGCAGCGGAGGGAAGGCACGATCGCGAAGCCATGAAATGCCTGCCAGGGCTACCTCCGATGGGTCAAGGTACAGTTGTGAAGTCCCCTATGGTCTGGTTAGCAGAAGACAGTCACTGTCTGGCCAACTCCCCCAGCTGCTGATCTCAGGAATGTCTGTAACTTGTCTCAGGGGTTATGGAAAGACAGAGTGAATGGATCCTGGAAATAACTAATATTCATAAAATGCCTACTGTGTGCCAGGCACTGTGTTATCCAATCCATGCAATATGTACTTGAAGCAATCATTAGTCCCATTTAAAAGACAAACTGAGGCTCAGAGACATTATATCATTTCTTATAGTCAACCTAGCATCCTAAAAACTGGTAGAAATAAGTCTTAAAACCAGATCTGACTCCAAAATACATGTTCTTGGTATGTGGGTCAAATCTCTCTTGCAATCATTAACATACAAATGTGTGCACACACACAAACACACACACGCACACAGCGTATGTCCTACAAAGAGAGGATGAGGAGGGTCTCTTTATTCCAAACAGTGTATGGATTCACTTACAGAATTCTCAGGATCTTGAGAAAGATGTTTTAGCTTTGCAGGCTCAGAAGGCTGATGAAAGGGACTGCGAGAGAAGACAAAATCTGATTGACTAGAGAGAAAAAGAGAGTAAGACTATAAAGGAATTAAGTAGACCACACACATCTCTGCTCACGGCCTTGTGCTCAGGAAGCACATGGACCCATCTGAATGTTTTCCCCCTCCCCCAGATGATGGGAGGGGCTGGAGAATGGAGGGTGTGCACATTTATCCGCATGTGAGTATAAAATGTGATCCTAGGGATTATTTTTAACTTTACTTAGAAGAGGATAGTGCAGGGTTAATAAATCATATCACATATAACTTAGCCTGAAAAGTGCAGGGTTGAAAAGCAAACAGTTTCAAAACCAAAGGCAAAGCACAAATCCATATGTTGCTCTGAAACTCAGAAATGCATGAACTTTAGCAGATGTTCTGGCTGCTGCACACGGAAGGCAGGTCCCTTGGCTTATGGGACTGGGATGTAAGGAAACCCCATTTCTCCCTGGTCGCTTCTTCCTCATTCTCTAATCAGCCATGAGAGCCCTTCCCCCCGCCGACCCCAGTCAGCACCCTGGCAAGACTCATGTTTGTCTCCCCTGCCATTACTAGTCTCTTGCTTTCCCCTAAAAATGACAGTGTCACATGGGAAAGCCAGTCAACAAACATCCACTGAGTGCTCTCGTGTGTGCCTCTGAATGGGGAGCAATATATCAATAATCACAGTTTTGCCGCCTAGGAAAGTGATCAGTGACTATCAGAGTGCTTACGTAGAGGGGAGATCAGTGGAGGTTCCCCCGGGGAGGTGATGTTGAAAGGTGACGCATGGAAGTCAAGCAGGAGGTAGCTAAGTGGGGAGCGGTTTGAGCAAGGGACAGAGCAAGTATGAGTCTCAAGAGGTAGGGAAGAAGTTCTGGCATGTTTAGGGAGAGAGAGGTGCCTAGCATAGCTGTTTAAGTTGCTCTAACACAGTGGTTTCAACCAGGGATGATTTTGCACCCCATCCTAAAGGGACATTTGGTGGTACCTGGAGACATTTTTTAGTTGTCACAAGTAGGGGGATACATGCTATCGACAGGGAAAAACCCCCACCCCGGGGCCCCATGGCTGAACTCACCGCTGATTGGATACTTTTTTGAATCCCAGTGCTGATTGGATATGTAAAGCTTGTTGCTGATTGGATATGTAAAGCTCATTGCTGATTGGATATGTAAAGCTTGTTGCTGATTGGATATGTAAAGCTCGTTTCTGATTGGATATGTAAAGCTTGTTGCTGATTGGATATGTAAAGCTTGTTGCTGACTGGATGCTTTTTGAATCTCACCGCTGATTGGATAACTCCTCATACTCATAGTTGATTGGTTGTGTGTAACCCCAAGAAGTGTATAAAACTGGAGG
Source organism: Mirza zaza (assembly GCA_008750895.1). NCBI lineage: Eukaryota > Metazoa > Chordata > Mammalia > Primates > Cheirogaleidae > Mirza > Mirza zaza. The sequence continues at coordinate 56,001 of VSMD01013558.1, read as the reverse complement.
AGAACAAGGAAGTGGTGCTCAGAATTTGGTGGCATGCCCCTCTGAACCCGCTGGCGGAATAAAGGCTGATTCTCCGATTCTCTGTGTGCTGCTCGGTTCTTTCCCTGGTCAGTCGCTGTTAACACTTGCTGTACACTTGCCGGAACACTATCGGCATCTCGTGGGTAGATGCCAAGGATGCTGTTTTCACCCTGCCACGCACAGCCCAGCTCCCTGAACAAAAAGTTACTGGGCCCCAAATGTCAATAATGCCAAGGCTGATGAACTTGTCAGCAGATCCCCATATACAGAGGCTTAAACAAGCAAGTCTTATTTTTTATGCTTAACAAGCCAAAGGGGCTGAGTTGGCTGATGTGGCCAGCTTTATCTTCTGTCTTGTTGTTCTGCATCCCCTAGGACAAGGGGTGGCAAACTTTTCCATAAAGGACCAGATTAGAAATATCTGGCTTTGTAGTCCATATGGTCTCTGTGGCAACCTCTCAGCTCTAACATGGCCCTATGAAAGTAGCCACAGACCACGCTCAAGCGAACGGACATTGTCGTCTTCCCATAACACTGTATTTACATAAACAGGTGGTGACATGTTTGGCCTGTGGGCTATCGTGGGGCCTCCTGCCTCATCAAATGTGCTTGGTCTCTCCATGCTAGCCAGTAGGCAGGACAGGAGTGGGAGTGTGGGACAGGCCTATTTCCTTTTAAGGAACAACGTGGAAGTTTTATACATCATTTCTGCTTGTGTCTTATTGGCCAGAATTCAGAAAGCCTGGAAGTGTAGCTCTTGGCATCACAGGCCCAAGGAAAACTCAGCTTGCTTTTTCTTTATTTCTTTTTTTTTTTTTTTTTCAACACAAGGAAGAATGGCTATTGGGGAACAATTGGCAGTGTCTGCAATTGCTGGAGTGCAGAGCTGGGAGGAGAGAAGCTCAGACTGAGGCTGACAAGACAGACAGAGTGAGATCATGCCCGGCCTCAGAAGTGAAATGTGGGATTACAAGTTTTCGCTTAAGAGAAATAGGAAGCTATTAAACAGCTTTAAGCAAGGAGTGATTCTGGACCATTTTTTCCATTTTAAAAAGATCCCTCTGGCAGCCGTGTGCAGAATAAATTGAAGGATCATGCAGGGAGGTGGGGAGACTATTCTAGAAAATACAACAATCATCCAAGAGAGAGACGGTGGCTTGAGGGAGGATGGTGACAGAGGAATGAAGTGAGTGCATGGCAGAGAGATTTAGAAGGCAGAATCTACAACATCCTACAGGTTAAACTCCCTTTTTAAAGGTTGAGGGAAAAAAACCCCACTTTATTAAAAATAATTTCTAAAAAACTCAAAACTGGCAAATGATCACCATTGTTCACTGGTGATCTGATTCAGCCCCAGCTGGCCCTTGTCTGCTGCTTCCCTCTTTTTCCTTCTGGACTCGAATGCCCACTGTTCAACATCGAGTCTGAAGAAAAGCCATCCCAGCTCTCCCAAGAGTGGAACTCTAGGCGTTAGTGGCGCAGGGTGTAGATACAGAGCTCACAGGTCCCGGATGTAATGAGTGGGCAGCCCCAGTGCTCGACATAAACCAAGCAAGGATGTGGCGTGTGTTTTGAGACTGACAGGCACCAAAGGAGAGAAAAGCCTATGGTATAATTATGCCAAGCATATAATATGATGCAATCGGTTCCTGTCTCCGATATGCCCTGCAGTGCTGTGACAGGCTTTGAATAGCAGAATGCTCCAGACCCGAGTGTGTGTGCCATTGGAAGTCTGAGAAGGTCATGGCACCTCCTCTTCTTTCAGTCAATGCCACAGGCAATAATTAAGCACCAGTTTTATGCCAGGGACCATGCTCCATCTTGGGGACATGGTGAATAAGACATGAATTTAGGGCTTTCTCAAACAAGTAGCTCTCCAGTTTGTGCCTCAAAAGAGGAACTAATATTTCCCTCATTTGTTAAAAATGAGTTTCTAGTAATGAAGGCATCTTAACTGGCAATCTCTGTTATGAGGTTCCCGCAAAGTTTCTTTGGTTTTATATTTAGCATGGTGGATACATTTGGCCTTGGAAGACATTGTCATCCAGTGATTCACCTTCAAGGAACTGCCTGAAAGACTCTTGGCACCATTTTTTTTCTAAAGAGGGAGGACATCCCATTCCTTATATCTTCATTTGTTTTTTTTGTGTTGTCAAAATTGTTGTAGCGATTAACTGGAGAATGAACAGAATAATAAATAACTCCAAGAGAAAGATGATTCACACGTAGCTCAGATATAGCCTGGTTTTAGCTTTTGTTCTCTAGTTCTTTTCTGGTGAAGTTTGCCAACAAACTGTTTTTTTACTATTACTCCATTTATCTGTCCATATCTGTAGCCTGTCTATAGTCACTTGTATATAGTCACGTACTGAATAACAACGTTTCAGTCAATAACAAACTACAAATAGGATGGTGGTCCTGTAAGATTATAATGGAGCTAAAAAGTTCCTATTGCCTAGTATTTACTAAACCATAGTTTTTGTTGTCATTTTAGAGTGTACTCCTTTTACTTGTATTAACTATAAAACAGACTCAGGCAGGAACGTCAGGATGTATTCCAAGAAAAGGTGTTGTTAGCATAGTAGATGACATCTCCATGCACGTTATTGCCCCAGAAGACTTTTCAGTGGGACAAGATGTGACAGTAAAAGACCGTGATATTGATGACCCTGACCCTATGTAGGCTAGGCTAATATTCATGTTTGTTTCTTAGTTTTTAACAAAAAGTTTAAAAAGTAAAAAAATAAATAAATAAATAAACATTTTAAAAATAGAAAAAAACAATCTTATATAGTAAGGGATATAAAAAAGAAAATATTTATGTACAGGTATACAATGTATTATTACAAGAGTCAAAAAAGTTTATAAAGTAAAAAGTTACAGTAAGCTAAGATTATTATTGAAGAAAGAAATTTTTTTTTTTTATAAATGTCATATAGCCTAAGTGTCTAGTGTCTATAAAGTCTGTAGGAGTGCACAGTAATGTTCTAGACCTTCACAGCCACTCACCACTCACTTGCTGACTCACCCAGAGCAACTTCCAGTCCTGAAAGTTCCATTGATGGTAAGTGCCCTATACAGGTATCCTATTTTTTATCTCTTGCGCCTTATGTTTCCTGTACCTTTTCTATGTTTACATGTGTATAGATACACAAATACTTACCATAGTGTTACAGTTGCCTACAGTATTCAGTAGAGTAACGTGCTGTACAGGTTTATAGCCTGGGCGCAACAGGCTGTACCATATAGCCTACGTAGGCAGTAGGCTATACCACCTACTACCACCTCGGTTTGTGTAACTACAGTCTATGATGTTTGCTAAGCAACATATGCACGGTATCTTTGAATTCCAGGGCTCCAGGGAAGAGAATCTGGGCCCTGTCTGTGGGTGATAAAGTCAGGAAACATCAGCAATGCCATAGTGCTTACCCTCCTGACAGCCATGCATTCAGTCTTAATGTTGTTAGTCAACTCAGTACGTGCCCAGCACCATGCCAAGCACTTTATGTGTGTTTGCTAATTTAAATTTTACAGCGTTTCATCTACTGCAACTCTAGGAAACGGACACTAATAGCATCTCCCTTTTACAGATGAGGAAACTGAAGCAAAATGAGTGACTTGCGAAGGTTGTACAGCCAGTAGGTGGTAGAGCCAGGATTTGAATGTCTGTTTTTCTGACTCCCGAGTTCATAATACTCTGCTGTCGCCTTTGAACGGTCATTTATTGTAAAGTCCACAGTACTCTATTTCATTTTTATGGCCTCAGTAGTCTCAGATTCAGCTGATTTTCTCTTGCCAAAAAAGCAATGTATTCATATACAGAAGGAGATGGCAAACTAAGGCACGTGGACTAAATCCGGCCCCTTTGCAAATAAAGTTTTATTGGAACACGGCCACACCCAATCATTTGCATATTGTCTATGGCTGCTTTTGTGCTACAACATCAGAGCTGAGTAGTTTTGACAGAGACCACATGGCCCGCAGAGTCAAAAATATTTACTATTTGGCTCTTTTCGGAAAGAGTTTGCCAACCCCTATACAAAGCACAATCATACTTATTGTTTCTTTGATGAAGTTCTTTCTAATGAATAAACTTGTCTTATTCGATGACTCAGAGTCAGTAGAACTATATATATTGTTTGTTGAATTTCAGTACATTTTTTATCAAATGCCAAAGAAACAAGGTTAGTAGTCCGTCCGTTGGGTGATTCCTACACGAAGAAGGGAATGCAGCATTCTCAATTAAACTGGGAAATGTGGAACTTGTTTTGGCTCTTCTGGAAAGACACTCCTAAGTTGTTTCTAGTCCCTGAAGCAGTGAGCAATTCTTAGACCACCAGCCCCTTCCCCCTGCCTCCTCTAATCCATTTATAAACTGGGTAAGCACCATCAGGACTAGCCAGTTACCACCTTTCTGGAAGAAAATGAAAAATAAGAAACATACATTACAAAAGTTAGAAACACACTTTTCCTCATCTCCTATAGTTGAAGAAGCCATCAGAAACTTTGTAGTTTTAGAACAGAGAAAAAAACTAGTATGAGCTCTCTGATTCCGGCTTTATCTTCATCTGCAAGCTTACACAACCCACAGATAAATTATAAGTTACTGCAAAGATTCCCACCAATGACAAACTGACTCATTGTCCTTCAAGTCCTTTCATCTTTCTGGATTCCACTTCTAAGGCTCTTTATGTTCCGTCAAGATGGAGCGTGCTGTTTGCCAAAACTACAGAGACTATGCCAATATTTGGACACATTTTCCATTTTACCTGTACAGAAAAATGTTACCATTGCAGAGATTTTTTTCCATGATTACTTTTTGCCCCTGTAGACAGAGGTTCATAGCCAGCTTCGGGAAACATGTCATGTCTCTCTTACTGTGCAGCGATGAAAATAGAATGAAAGGTTGCAGTGACCTTTGTTTGTTAAAATATAACAGACGATTATCCTAGAAACACCATACCATTGTAAGACTATTTTCGTTAATGTTTTGTTTCAGCTTTTTCATTGCCAAGTTGCCTGCTTGATCTGGGTACCAAAACCACAGTCTCGGGACAAGATTTCAAAGAACAGGGATGTGACATTTCTCTCTTGGTTGGCTGACGTCTCCAAAATATTCTGCCTGAAGCCCTCCCAGAAGAATAGATGTTATTCTTTTGTTGCAAAAATGATAAAAAGACATGGGGACAAGGCAAAACGAAACAAAGGGCAAGCCTCTTTTTAGTACAGTCTGATGATATTTAAATGAAAGCAATTGTGTGTTAATATCTAATGGGTGGAAGGCACTCTGGAAGTCACTAGTTTTGACTTTTTGAGAGCAGCGATGCTACGTCATTTGTCCCCAGATCTCTGTTTGTTGACGCCCCCCGTCAAAGCAGTTTAGATTTTGCTCTAAAGCAGGCATCCTTAAACTATGGCCCGCGTTTATATGGTCCACTGGGTGTTTTTACCGCCGCTGCCTGTCCTGCTTAGCAGTCAACTTGTCCTGGGCCCACAGTGCGCACTCTCCAACAGTCTGAGGGACAGTGAACTGGCCCCTGTTTAAAAAGTTTGAGGACCCCTGCTCTAAAGAGACTTCCATGGATGAGACACTGAACACAACTCTGGTTATTTGAGGGTCTAGATGTCAAGAGAAAATGCTATCATACTGTAGGCTTTTGCTTGTCAAATCAATCAACAATGGGAAAAACCATGGAAGCAGTTTTTATTATTTCATCCCCAAAGAGAACGCATAGAGGGTGACCTGTCTCACTGGCGAACAGAAAGTTGGATCTTCACCACCAGCCTAAAATAATAATACTTCACACCTGTGCAAAGTCTTCAGGGGTTTCTACATATAAAAATTAGTTAATTAGCAATTATTACTGTATGCTAGGTAAACATGGATTATTATTATGATAATTTTACAGATTGAGTAAATGAGAGTGCGGGAGAAGGTGCCAGGAGAAAGATTAAAATTAATGAGTTCCTAGATCACAGGCTTGAGCTACAAGGACTTTAAAGAGTTTGTTTATGTGAAAGAACATGACATAAAGTGATACTTAAATATTGGAAAAGCAGATTTTCCAAGTTAGTTATTGATGAAATCAGTGCTCGTATTCTGTTTTTTTTTTTTCATATATATTTCTTTTTATGATTTTATAACTTCCCTGGCATCTGTAATGACTGAGTCATCTTCCTTTTGATAGGAGAATCCATGTAATCATAGCTCTTACTCGTTAGATCCCATTCGTTGATTTTTTTCACCTTTAGAATAATCAAGTGTCTTTAGGTGTTAGAAACTTGAAAACCATGTTTGGGCCAGTAAATATCTGGGTAGATTATATAGCCAATCAACATGTTTGAGCATCCACTGGGAGCCAGTCTTGGGGCCTGGGATACAGGACTGACCAACATAACAGATACTATTTATACTTTAAAACTCTAAATTTGACTTTCGAGACTGTACCTTCATGTGATTTAGCAGAAGGAAGAGGGTCTAATGCATAAATGCAGTGTTGAATGCATTTATTAAAAAGAGCATTGCATTGCCTTGTTTCGTGTATTTTTTCCCCTATACAGATGATTGCTTCAAATCAGATATAACTGAGAATGGTTAGGGAAGCTGATAGGAGGTTTTGAAATTCATTTTAAGATAATGGCTGTCATATATTTTATAGGTAATTCTTTTCTCCCAGATTAGCATGAGTAATGACTTTTATAATAAGACTATACTGGCCATACATTTTTTTGCCTTTCTGGCATTTCTTGGGAGAACCACTTTCTCCCCTACCTTCATTTCCTGTGGTCTGGTTGAGAGTGTTCCTACTCCCTGGTTCAGAAATGAGAAGATGAAATAAGGTCTGGAATCATGTCTTATATGCTTCTAGAGCTAACCCAGAGGAAAGTAAGCCAATCCATAATGTGTTCATATGAGCACCTGGATGCAGCCATGCCTGAAGCCATTTTACTTCCTGGACTTTTCAATGATGTGCCCTATTTTGTTTGTTTGTTTTAAGTGCCTGATTCACTTTGAATTGGGTTTCAGAAACTTGCAGACTAAAAGAGTCCTAATGCAATATAATTCAATAATTGTTAAAAATATAGCCTTTAGCATGAACAAAAAAACCCCCTAGTTTAATAGATATAATTTAAAAAAAAGACTTATGCATGCATATAAACACATGTATAGTGCTACTTATATATCTAATATTCATTATTCCCTTCCTCCTTATTTACAGAATCCTAGTCATATTTTTTATAATAGCTTTGAGATAGAATTCACATGTCATAAAATTTATCCTTTTTATTGAGATATAATTCACATGCCACAAAATCCACCCTTTTATAGAATACAATTCAGTGGTTTTTAATATATTCGCAGAGTTAGGTAACTATTGGCACAGTTAATTTTAGAACATTTTCATCATCTCAGAAAAAGAAAACCCTACCATTATCTGGCATTCCTCATTTCCCCCTCTCCTAGCTTCTGGCAAGCACTAATCTAATTTTTCTCTCTATATATTTCACATAAATGGAATCATACAATATGTGGCCTTTTGTCTGGCCCCATTCACTTAGAATAATATATTCAATGTAAATCCATGTTGTAGTATGAATTGGAACTTCATTCCTTTTTATGGTGAATGATATTCTATTTTGCATGGATACACAACATTTTATTTATATACATTCATTAGTGGATGGATATTTGGATGGGTTCAAAACTTTTTGGCTATTATGAATTACACTGCTGCTATGAACATTTGTGTACAAGTTTTTTGCTGAACATATGTTTTCAATTCTCGTGGTTATATACTCATGAAAGGAATTGCTAGGTCACTCAACATTTAACATTCCGAGGAACTGCCAAACTATTTTCCAAAGTGGCCGTCCCATTTTACAATCCCAACAGCAATAGACGAGGGTTCCAGTTTTTCTACATCCTTGTCAACACTTGCTATTGTCTTTTTGCCTTTAGTCATCCTACTGCGTGTGAAGCGGTCTCCCATGGTAGAGCCCTATTAATATTCCAGGAAGCTATGCGCCCCCCTAAAAGAGTACATTTCATGAATTCTGTTGCTGTTGAGACGTAAGAGAAAGTAGTTGGGTTTCTCTTTAAGATTCCTTAAGGAAATCTCCTTAAAGAGAGCTAAGTTAGGGGCAGTCATTTCTCTGCCTGGAATGCTGCCCCATGGAGTGAGCACAGAGGCCAGGCCCTACAGATGGTGGAGCAGAAAGATCAAAGAATCCTGCGTCCTTGTGACTTGGAAGCCACTATACCAGCCTCGTAACTATGCATTATATATATTTTTTTTACTTGAGAGAGAAATTAATTTCTAGCTACTTTATTCCATGGTTATTTGGATGTTCTGATATATTTAGCTAAATGATCTTTTTTTTTTTCCCCTCCTGCATGTATGTATGTATGTGTGTGTATATGTATATATGTGTGTATGCTTAAAAATACATAGGTACCTATGTGAACATTTACATGTAGGCATATACACACACAGACACACACTTTCTGTACAAAGCCTGCCAATTCCCAATCAGGCAGGGATCCAGTTCTTCATATGGGTGTTGGTTGTTCATAATTCAGAACCGATTTTGTTATAGGAACAATGTCCTAAATGATGACACTTACTCCAAGTAGGCCACAGAGGCCTATTTAATTCATACTGTAACACACATACCTCATTCTGGTGGCACCAACAGGGGATCAGGAAGCTAGCAGCAGGAACTTACACAGAGCAGGAAGAAGGAACAGTTATTTTATCAACATTTATTAAGTTTCTGCTAAGTGTGAAACATGTGGGACAGAATGTGGCCACAATTGCTCTACTCCATGACAGAATGTAGGACATAGCATGGGAACTAGACATTGATCAAGCTGTCCCCTTTCCATGCCCAGAATCCTCCAGTGTCTAAAGGTCTTTTGAGCAGTACTTCTCAAACTTTAAGTGCACACAAACCACTTAGGGTTCTTGTTAAAAGGCAGATTATCCAGAATGGAAAAATTATCTTCTTTTCTCCCTACCCTCCAACCCAAGGCCAAATGAATGTCCCAGGCCTCCCAGCATGGCTGACGTTGACTATGTCAAGAGGCAAACAATCTGACCACAATGTTTCACACTTGCTTATGGATGGCTGCTATACCTTAGGACTCCCTGGTGGTACCTCCAGTGGCTAAAGTAGATTCTTATCCACTTGTGCGGTGCTATTTCGGCTAATGGAGTACAAATTTAAGCATGGGGAAGCCATCAAAAAAAAAAAATCTCAAAAATATCTTCATTTTTTTGTTTTCTTTAGTACTTAAGGCACAAATTAAGGAGCCCCTGGGGACAGCTGAAGATTGATACAGAGAAGGAAGAGATGAGCAAACGTGGGGGTGTGGAGGGTTTGTCTTCATGGTTTGTTTGTAAGGCAGGGCCTTGTGAGTTAGGGGTTATGCAGGGAAAAGCATCATGCTCATGGTGGTGGAGAGTGAGGGTTCTGGAATTCTCCTCCTTGCCTCCCCTGCCGGTTCGATAACTTACATAACCTCTGGAAACCTTAGTTTCTCCATCTGTAAAATGGGGCAAACAACATATCTACCTCTTGATGTGCTATGCAGACTAGTGAGACAATGAAGGTTAAGTGCTCAGCTTGTAGATATTATTATCATCTTCTGATTAAACATGCTGATGGAAAGGACAGTAAAAAACACTTTAAAATCAGAATTGGGACAGTGGTGAATGAAGAAACAGTATATCTATCTGGCTTGGGACCACATTTTGGTTAGAAAGTGCAGAATCAGACTATAAGAGGAAAGAGGGATGGGAAGGGCGGTGGAAGATGTGAAAAATCATTTGCAAAGTGCCTGATCCAGCTGTCCACAAGGAATTCATGCATATATAAACACTCAGATGCTTCTGAGATGGTTGAATAGGTATCTAATCCATGTCAGAAAAATCAGCCCCTGCTCTGGGGAGGCCTGCCACGCCAGTCGTTCATCTTTCTACAGATTTATTCGTGTTTGGTGGTGCCTCAACTTTCCAGTTGCACCTCCCTCCCTCCCAGTGCTGCAGAACCGTGGTGCCACGGTTCCAGGTGGTTCCACAGCCCGCAGAACACGTGGGCTGCTAGCAGTGCCTGGCGTGAGTCACGAAGCAGAGTTGCCCTCAATCTGTGGTTCTCAGTCTGGCATTCGCAATGTCTGGTTGTCACAGCTGGGGGCTGGGGGCGATGCTATCAGCTCCAGTGGGTAGTAACCAGAGATACTGCTGAATAATCCTACAAGGCAGAGGACAACCCCAACAACACGGATAATTATTTGAAAGTGTCAGTAGTGCCAGGGTTGAGAAACTCTGCCCTGAACGCTTCTTTTTCTGAATGTTTTTGGCTCTCAGTTCCCATCTGTTGAGTTCAGTGACTGGATAATATGTGCAGTCTTGCCAGCTCTGACATTCTAGGAGGTTTTTTTTTGTTTTTTTTTTTTTGCTGACCTCCAAGAATTTTGATACTAAAATTAACCAATGAGGAGTGGCTCAGACAGACTTTCCTTTTGCCTAAAGAGGCCAATCCACAGTCAGCCGTAGCTTCTCTGTGGCCTCAGCTGTAGCGTTTCATCAACAACCTCTCAGTCTGCCATCTGCAGAGGGGACCACCCCAAGGGGGTGGGACAGCTCTCAAAGAGAAGTGTACACCCCAAGTAAGCACTTATTTCCTGTTTATGGTGTATGACAGAGCTTCCCTGTTTCTCAAAACCAGTTTGGTTTGAAGATTATCACCCTGTTGACACTAGCCCATCCTGTGAAACTGACAAGCCCACACACCTTTGGTGAAAGAATTTGTCTCTTACCCCATTATCTGAGAACCCCTGAGAAGCTTAATAAATCGCACTTTTGGAGGATTCCCTGGCAGCAGCTTATCTGAACAAAGGCCAATAATATTCCACCTCATGTAGAATCCTATCAAAGAAATGCATTAATTGATTTAAAGCAATTAAAAGAAAGTCTCTACCACAAATAGGCGACAAATGCCACCAACACTGATTAAAGAACACTGTCCAGTGACCTCAGCCATGCACTGAAAAAAATCTAGCGAGTGACCACGTCTGAAAGGTCAGTTCAAAACAAGTAATCCTTATGAACATCAAGGCGATTCTTTCACTCTGATGAAGCAGTTAAATAGTGAAGGTCACGGGGCTTTTAGCAGCCACATGAAAGAAAGAAGGAAAGCAATTAGACAGAATGGATGCTGTAATCCCACTGGCTAGCCTCACTGAATCCAGAGCTCCAACTTTCCCCCTGCACTGTTCAGAAACTGGCAGCAGATTCCAGATGAGAATTCCACAGCTTGCTGACTGTGTGTTTCTTAGGAATGTCTCTAGTCTTGGGAGGCTAAAAAAAAAAAAAAAAAATACATGGATGATGCTATGAACTTTCTACCCAGGTTGGAATTCCAAAAATATTCTTCCTCCAGCACTCCAGAGTGTTGCTGAACACTGCCCAGTCAGGCTCGCTGTGCTGCTTGGAGAGCTACCCCCGAGTGGAAGAAAAAAAAGTCCTGATCCACGACGGCTGGGGTTTTCCAAACAAGTGGAAACCCAAGGACCAGCACAGACCTGCAGCAACTTTCTCTCTTAGAGGTGCTTTCGACGTGGAGATTCTAAGGCCCCTACACCCACCGGATAAGAATTCATGACCACATTAAATAAAATTTGAGAAACTCTGACCTACGAGAAGACCCTAGAGGGCAACTTTGTGCCTCGTCGCAGCCTCAGTTTCCCCAATGGGAAAACGGAAATGTGACAAAGTGTACACATAAACAAAGCAAAAGTGAAGGAACGCAGTTTGCAAAGGAAAGGTGGGGGGGGGGGAGGGATGAGGGGCTTCTCCAAACTTCTGCAGTTCTCACTGCAAGGCAAGGCAAGGGTTCCTTCTTTCGTTATGGGGTTGGGTGGGGGGTGGGCGGATAATTTGCAAACTAATACTTTTTCATGACACTGTGCTGATGGTTTTTTAAAGGGACGGATGTAGAAGCGCTCGGGACAACGCACGCCACTCTGCAGGGCTGACCCTTGAGAGACGTTAGGTGGCGTGGACGGATCCAGCTCGCGGGCCTCGCCCACCCAGACAGCGGGATCGCAGCCCTCCTCCCCGAGATCCGCACCCCCAAACCCCGTAGATTCGTCCTCCTCCGGTCGGAGCCGAAGTTGCAGCAGGACACTCCGGCAGGCTCTGTAACTCTCCCTGGAATCAAACAAATAGATACAGGCCGTAAGTACTGAGATAGCGGCCTCCACAATATTTTTTCGCCCCCCCCCCCCCCCCCCCCCCCCCCCCCCCCCCCCCCCCCCCCCCCCCCCCCCCCCCCGGCGCTCCTCCCCTGCAATCACCCAGAAGACGCAGGCGGAGAGGGAGCGGAGTCAAAAATCTCAATCCACTCCGGAAGGGGTCCCAGGAGAACTCGTCTGGGCGAAAGCGGCAGCCTCCGCTCCACACTTTATTAAAGGACTTTTCTCGGCAGGCGTTTTTTTTTTTTTTTTTTTTTTTTTTTTTTGTCTCTTACGGGGAAAGCTGTAAGAGAGCAGAGCGGGGTCCCGCGAGGAGGTTCGGGCTGGCCAGCCCTGTCTGGGGAGCCCCGGCGTCCTCTCGAGCTCCTGCGCGTCCCGGCCCGCTCCCTTCTGCAGCGGGGCGGCGGGAGGCGAAATGCGCGTGCGCTCGCGCTCCCGCAAATACGGCCGGAGGCGTCCTGCTTCTCGGGCCTTTTCCGAGGAAGTCTGGAGCAATTAGGCTCAGTCCGGGGAGAGCGCGCGGGCGCGGGCGGGCGGCGGGGCGGGCGTCTGGGCCGCCTCGCAGGGAGGGAGGGAGGGAGGGGCGGCCGGCCGCCCGCGGCGACCCCGGCCCGGCCGCCGCCATGGGCTTCGAGCTGGACCGCTTCGACGGCGACGTGGACCCGGACCTGAAGTGCGCGCTGTGCCGCAAGGTCCTGGAGGACCCGCTGACCACGCCGTGCGGCCACGTCTTCTGCGCGGGCTGCGTGCTGCCCTGGGTGGTGCAGGAGGGCAGCTGCCCCGCGCGCTGCCGCGGCCGCCTGTCGGCCAAGGAGCTCCACCACGTGCTGCCGCTCAAGCGCCTCATCCTCAAGCTGGACATCAAGTGCGCGCACGCGGCGCGCGGCTGCGGCCGGGTGGTCAAGCTGCAGCAGCTGCCCGAGCACCTGGAGCGCTGCGGCTTCGCGCCCGCGCGCTGCCGCCACGCGGGCTGCGGCCAGGCGCTGCTGCGGCGCGACGTGGAGGCGCACATGCGCGACGCGTGCGACGCGCGCCCCGTGGGCCGCTGCGGGGAGGGCTGCGGGCTGCCCCTGACGCGCGGCGAGCAGCGCGCGGGCGGCCACTGCTGCGCGCGGGCGCTGCGGGCGCACAACGGCGCGCTGCAGGCCCGCCTGGGCGCGCTGCGCGAGGCGCTCAAGAAGGAGGCCCTGCGCGCCGGCAAGCGGGAGAAGTCGCTGGTGGCCCAGCTGGCCGCCGCGCAGCTGGAGCTGCAGATGACCGCGCTGCGCTACCAGAAGAAGTTCACCGAGTACAGCGCGCGCCTCGACTCGCTCAGCCGCTGCATGGCCGCGCCGCCCGGCGGCAAGGTAGGCGCCGGCCCCCGGCGGGGTCCCCGGGCCGCCCCGGCCCCTTCGGGCGCGTGCTTGGGTGCGCGGGAGTGCCCGGGAGCATCCCCGGCTCCCTCTGCCTCTTCCGCGGGTGGCCAGCCGCGTCGCTAGCTGCAGTCGCTCAACCTGCCTGAGCTTGGGAACCAGGGTCCCTGGAAGGCTGGAGATGTAACCGGGGGGAGGCATGCATAGCTGCAGCAGCTTCAGGGGTTCTAGAAAGACGAAAAGGAACCCACAAGCAAGGGTAGGGTGGGGATGGAGAGTGCAGCTCCGGAGTGAGAATGTGTCCCAAGGTTTTGCTGCCCACACCGGCTGGGTGATCTTAAGAGGGGAAGTCGCTTACCCTCCCTTAAAGGTTGGAAACCTGTAGACGTGACACCCAGGAGGAAATAGGGTCGCGTTGGGCGAATTGTATCCAGGCACCCTCAAGGGTTCCAGAAAAAATAAAGACGGGACCCCACAGCCAGGGTAGAGTAAGTCAAGAAGGATGCCAGAAGAGAGGCCTCTGGAGTGGAAGCTGGATTCAAGCTTGCAGTTTGCTGCCAACTAGCTGGCTGACCTTGAGCAAGCTGCTTAACCTCTCTAAAGTTGGAAACTGTGGTCCCTAGAGACGTGGCCCAGAGTGAAACCCAGCCAGGCACCACCCTCCGAGCTGTTCCCCCGGGGGGATTTCAGAAAGAGTGGCAGGACCACCCTGCCCCCAGCAAGTTTAAAGTAATATTAAAGTCGAGAGTCTCATCTGGAATGAACAGCTGTTTTCAACTCTGGGCTTTTTGCTAACCAGCCAGGTGAACTTGTGGCTTAACCTCCAGGTGCCTCGGTTCCCCTCAACGTGAAAGGTGTTGTCAGCCATCGGGGAGAAATGCATGAAAGGGACCTGGCACTGTGCCAGGCAAGAGTAAATGCTTGACAGGTATTACCTACAGTTATTTTTAACATCTCCCTCACAGCCATGCCCTGGTCCTGGTAGCTGGTGCAGTTGTGACAGCCACCACTAGTGGGGCTTTCTCGGCTCCAGGCTCTTTGCTGAGCTCTTGCCAGTCATTTCCTTTTTAATCAAGTAAGGTAGGTGCGCGGCTTCCCATTTTGTGGATGAAGAAACTGAGGCTCGTTGAGGGGCAGTCTTGTGCCTGGGCTACAGCTCTTAGGGGCAGAGCTGGGTTTTTAACCCTTGTGTGCCCATCTCTTCAGTCCCAGTTCCTTACCGCTAGCACATTGCCCCTCAGCATAAGCGTGAGTACTGTTTATTGAGTGTTTATTATGTGCTAGCAACTGTGGGAAGCACTTTACATGCGTTATCTATTTTACCCTTCCAGAAGAGGAAACAGATTCGGAGAGGTTATATAACTTGCCCCAAATCAAACATTGACTCGGGGGACAGAGCTGGATTCAGGTTCTGCCTCACAGTTCTCAGTCTCGGGGCACGTTGACATTCTGGGCATGATAACTCTTTGCCATGGGGGCTGTCCTGTGCATTGTAGGATGCTCAGCAGTATTCTTGGCCTCCACCCCCTAGGTGCCAATAGACCTGCCTCCCGAATCGTGACAATCAGAAATGTCTCCAGATACTGTCACGTATCCTCTGGGGAGGCGGGGAGGGGAGTCACCCAGTTTGAGAACCACTACTAGATTCTCTGATTGAAAAAGCCACATGTTCAACAGCTGGGTGCTCTGCCTTCCTGGGGAGGGGCATGGCCCTGCTGCTGCCACTCGGCTTGCCTGCTCCAGATGGTGTGGCAGAGAGGGGAAATATTTGCCCGAGAGGCCACCAGGGGCCTGTGTCTGCTTTGTCTCCCCCTGCCCTCTCCAGGCCCCCCTAGTATACGTGCACACCAGGCCTGCAAGTTTTCTGACCCACCCCCTCCCCTCCTTCCTGGCCCCTGGCCTGCAGCCTCAGCAGCTGGCTGGCTCTGGGCGAAGGGCAAATATTTACAGCTCCTCCTGCTCCCCCAGGACCGCACAGGCGCACAAAAGGCTGGTGTCAGCCTGCGAGTCCCCAACACAGAGGGCAGAGCTTGGTCTTCAGTGAGGCACCAGGTTTGGGGAGAAGGAGTTCCCAAGTGTCTCCTGTTCCTGCTGTCATCTGGACTTCCTGCATCGTTTTAAGTGACGCTTGTTTATAAATAAGCCATTCACTCCCCCAGAGTTTATACATCATTCATTGTTGAGCTCGTTTATTATTTCTTCTTGCCTTTCTGTTTTCTTTCTGGAGTGTTTGGGTAAACTCTTTCTCAGAATCCAAAATATGAGGCTCGAATCAAAAGTGTGGGTGTTTTGGAGACTCTGTCGGGTTGTCGGGTAGGATAAGCAAAAGATATTAAGCTGCTTGGGCACAAAGATGTTGATTTTGAGCTTATGGAGCAAGTTTTGTTCTGGAGTTGGAACTCTGCTTGGGACTTCTCGGGATGGGAAACCTGCGGCCTCAAGGCTACGTGTGGCCCTCCAGATCCTCCACAGCAGCCTCTCAAGTGAATCCAAGCTGCACAATTCGGATTCTGTCAAAAGGCCACACTCAAGGATCCTGAAGGCCACACGTGGTCCCAAAGCTGCAGGTTCCTCACCACTCTGGCCTCACTCCCACCCAGAGGGCCTCAGCTGAGGCCTTAGGAAAGCTTATTCTTCTTGCCCCAAAGTTAACCCTCAGCGGATCTTGCTGGAAGCTTTTTGCTGTTCCTTCATCAGCCTTAAAAACCCCTCCCACTGGAAGCCGGTTAAGAACTTGTTTATTTCATTGGGTCGCCTCTCTGCTCCTGCTGGGTACTGTTTATTCTCTCCCCAAAGGCAGAAGGATTTATACTGCCTGGAAACTCTCATGTACAAGTGTTTTATTTTTTGTTTTTTTATAAGTCCTAATGTTGGCTTCTCTGTTATAAGTTGAAGTGGATAAGAAAACACTCAGAAGGTTTTTAAGACCAGCTCTTCCAAAGCCTAGAACTTGTTCTGTAGATAATGTGGCATTCTTTAAATGATCTTAGGTTTCGGGTTTTTGACACCTGCTGAGCACTTAGGGTTGGTAAGAGCTGTGTTTGCATAGACGTTGTTTCTTCTGTTCTATAATGTGAGCTGTATGGGGGATTCTCAGAGCTCAGCATGAGTGCAGTGGTGAAGAGCTTATTAAAACAGAGATTCTGGAATCTCTATGCTGCAGATTCTGACCCATTAGGGCTGCACCGTGGCCTGAGAGTTTGCATTTCTAATGAGCTCCCAGGTGATGCTAGTCCTTTAGCTACTGAGCTGGATGAAGAGTTTAGGCTCAAGTACAGACACAGAGCAAAGACAGTTATGATTTTACTCATCATTGTCTAAACATCTCTTCCTGAATGTTTTAAGACCAAGATAAGGTTTAAAAACCAGACTGCCTAGCAAGTTAGACGACAGGCAACCACAGCCTAGAACGGCATCTCTGAAACCTCCCTGAGGCCAGGCACATCTAGGCTGGAAAGGACTTAGTGATGCTACATTTGAGTAAGTGAAAGAGTTTTGCTCCCAGCCTCGTTTTCCTCCCCCTGACTTACCCACCTGATTCTGAGGACAAAAGCATTCCAGAGCAAATATCTTTTTTGGCTTTCCGGGAAAGGAAAAATTCTAGACGTAACTTTCCTTGGAATTATTGAGAAAGTTGAGATAAATGCTAGTCACCTTCAGCTCTTTGAGCCCCACCCCTCCACACCCACTCTGTCATTGAAGCGTGTGGGTTTTACCTCCTTGGGACATCCTGGATCGAGTCACTGCTCTGCAGCTCATTCCTTTGATCACCTTGGTCTAAACTAGGGGACCAGGAATGATCTCCGAAATGTAAATCTGTTATCGGTCTCCCTTCTTAACCCTTTTATTCCTTCCCTTTTCTCTTGGGTGGCCATAAGTTTCTCTGGGGTCCTCTGGATTCTTCTGGCCTCCACTTTTCCAGATTCTTCTCCTCTTCACTCTCTTCTCCCAGCTTCACTAGTCTCTGAGTGTTTCCTGTATATGCCCCGAGCTC
Source organism: Mirza zaza (assembly GCA_008750895.1). Classification (NCBI taxonomy): domain Eukaryota; kingdom Metazoa; phylum Chordata; class Mammalia; order Primates; family Cheirogaleidae; genus Mirza; species Mirza zaza. The sequence goes on along the minus strand of VSMD01013558.1, from coordinate 38,375 downwards.
CTTCCTACCTCAGGGCCTTTGCACTTGCTGTTTTCTCCACCTGGAACCAACTTGCCAAGTACTCACTGGGTGACCTCCAAATTTTCTACCTTCTCCCCTTCTGTTCTTGACCTTTCTGTCAGCACTTGGGGTCTGCTCATCACCGGGTGACCTTTGTCTCTCTCCTTCCCATCTCGGTCCAAGCATCACTCCCTCCAGGAAGCCAGGCCTCTCTGACCTCACTCACAGACCACATCTGGTGCCCGAAACTCTCACTTTGGGGCCCCCTCCTTCCTGGCACGTATCACAGCTGTCACTGCGTAATTGGAAGAGTCTGTCTTGTTCAGGGCCGTGTGTCGCCGGCTCTCAATCCATTGCCACGTGCGCTGTGAGTTCTCAATATGTATTTGTCCCATGAATGACTTCAAGATCGGAAGGGCTGTCTTGTCAGCCATCAAAACTTTTTTCAGGTTGTTAACCAAGAGCGTGCTTGTGTTAAAAAAAAAAAAAAAAAAAAAAAAAGAATCAGTTTCTCTGGGATGCCCCAGTTAACAGAATCGTTTCCAGATTTGGGGGAGGCGTTTTATTTTTGTTCCCCTAGATCCACCCAGATCAAGTTGTATAAAGCCCCAAATCCCAGAAACGATTTTGCCCATTTCAGACCTGGAGATAAGTGAATCTAATAGACACTTGTATCAAAAGGTGTTCCAGATGTCTGAACGCTTTGAAATGTATCTATTAGTGTGTTCACCGTTTGGTATATTTTGTTTCTGAAAAGCATGAGCAAAGAGCCATTCCACAGCATCTCTGATAAAACAGCCGGCCTCAGCTAAAACCATTGTGGGCTGTCTCTTCTATTTCATTTCAGTGATTTATAAAGAAAATTAGGATTTGGTCTACAAATATGTTACCCAGCTCTGCTAGATTAAATGAGCATCACTGCGCAATTTGAACTGGCTATTCTGTTGAGATTTAGCTGTAAGTGGTTCTTTCTGTGTTCAGAAATGGTGCTTGCCTCTCTGTAAAAATATTTGATGAGTAAGAATCTATTTATAAGGCAATTATGCATTGGACGGTAGACCAAAGAGCTTAAAAGGAAAGGAAATGATACTTGTTGGGTTCCACTTAGGGTGTTATACGTATGTATGAACATTACCTTCTCCATGTCCTTTGCTAGGTAGACCTCCTTTTTTTTTTTTTTTTTTTTTTTTTGGTGGGAGGAACAGATTGTAAAACATTATAAAACGGCTAGATTAAGGCCAGAAGTTAGATTCTAAGTTTAGAGCTGAGATTTTTTAACACAGAGCTACCTGACTCTGAGCTGTTACCAAAATAAGAAAGGCATTTTTTTTCCTTGAGGCAGTGCACCCCTCTGAAGTCTCTTACAGGTTTCCCAGGGACTATTTTTATATCTGCCAAGCACTACGTGGACTGGAGGTATAGATGCGTTATTTTATTTCATCCTCAAACCCTGTGAGGTAGGTACTCCTACCCACAACCTTTTCCTGCATATGACAGATGGAAAAACAGAAGCTCAGAAGGTTCAATTAACTTGCCCGGGCTCCTCCGCCCTCCTTGGGCTCGTTTTAGTTCGCCTGTTGGCTTCTGGCTCATGAAATGTGTCCATCCTGTGCCACGGTCCCATTTTCATGGGTCCAGTGTGGCACACATGGCATGTAAAACAAAACACATCCTGTCTATGACAGAGATTTAGGCAAAATCAATAAAAAGGAAATAAGAGGTATCCTGGATGGAATAGTGGCTCTTTAATATTTTTTTTTCTTTTTTTTGGAGACAGAGTCTCACTCTGTCACCCTGGCTAGAGTGCCGTGGCATCAGCCCAGCTCACAGCAACCTCCAACTCCTGGGCTCAGGCGATCCTCCTGCCTCAGCCTCCCAAGTAGCTCGGACTACAGGCATGCACCACTACGCCCGGCTAATTTTTTCTCTATATATTTTTAGTTGTCCAGCTAATTTCTTTCTGTTTTTAGTAGAGGCGGAGTCTCACTCTTGCTCAGAATGGTCTTGAACTCCTGACCTCGAATGAGCCTCCCACCTCGGCCTCCCAGAGTGCTAGGATTACAGGCATGAGCCACTGGGCCCGGCCGGCTCTTTAATTTTTACCCTAGTAATTTTAAGAGTGGTTAGCAGTAGGAATAAAGTGAAATCCTTCCAAATATATTCCTGTGGTTTAGTTCCTCACCTTCTTCCAGCTGAGTGTCTGGCCCCATGGTAGGCCCCGTTGGATACAGGGGTGAAAGTGAGTAGCTTTCACCCATGGGATTAATCAGACACCCACTTGTGGCTTTGAAGACACAAGTCTTACTACTCTTTGCCCACCCAGGCTTTTTAGCCATGGTTTAGCCTCTGTTCCCCCTTGACTAATGGCGTCCCAATAAGCTGGTTCCAATAAAGAGGGGAAGCGGCGTAATATAATGATCACTCTTATAAAGAAAATAACTAACAGGTGGACCCGAGTGGCCATCTTTGTCGCCCATTCCAATCAGATATTGACAAGGAACTTAGAGGGGCAGAGACTGCATCGTCACCTTTGTGTGGGCAGGTCCTGCAGCAACCCCAGCCCCGGGAAGGGGCAGAGTTTGAGCCTTGTCCCTGGCGGTCAGCATCGTGTGTGCAGAGAGGAGTCTTGGGCAGAGAGGGCACCCCGAGAATTTTGGTAAAAGCTATTTGCAGGTGCCCCAGGTCTTTGCTGCATTTGGGTCAGGTTGTGGTAGGCGTTGGCTGTGGGCCTTGGGTCAATGAGCAGGCCCCTGGCTGTCCCAAATGGAATGGGTGTGTTAAGTGAGTTAGAGTCCACACCCTGGAATTGGGGGGATTGGGGTTCATGTGCTCCCTTTGCCCTGTTGTTGAGGGACTCTGGGAGGATCTTCCAACCTCTGAGCCTTCATTGCTTCACCTCTAGAATGGGATGATGGTACATAAAGAGCATGTACACCTTAACAAGCATTTATTGAGCATCTGCTCAGTGCCTGATACTGGTAGGGTTTTAGCACTTTTTCCAATAAATTGCTGAAGAAACACGAGAAATTTGAAGTGGTTGTTACAGAGAAGAAGTGACGAGATATTTACGCAAAGATTCAGTTTCATCCTGGCCTAAGGTTGTCCCTGAGTGACCCGTTCTCTGGATCTCTACCCTCTGTTTTCCGTGGTGGAATAGGGACAGTCACATCAGTGTCACTGCCTCTGCGTAGCAACTCTGGGCTGAGATGTCAAGGAGGAGGTTAAGGCTTGTGAATGGCATGGTGTGACAGGGTCAGTTAGTATGTGCATTTATATTTGTCCCACCCAAATTAACAAAGCTAAGGAGAGGATGGCCGGATACTTGCTACTTTCCTATGAGCAAAAAGTTTTGCTTTCCTAGCTGAGTAGCCTTTGCTTTCTTTCTCATTTGGGGAAGAAAATGCTTTAGGCTCAAACCGCCCTGTCTTAGTCCATTTGGGCTGCTGTAACAAAAAGACCAGAAACTGGGTAGTTTATAAGCAATAGAAATTTGTTTCTCATGGTTTTGGAGACTGGAAAATCCAAGATCAAGGTGCTGGCAGATTCAGTGAGAGCCTACTTTGTGGTCCATAGATGGCTGGCTTCCTTCTGTGTCCTCACATGGGGAAAGGGCGAGGGGTCTCTCTCAGGCTTCTTTTATAAGGTCCTTGATCCCTAATCGCACCCCAAAAGTCTCACCTGCTAATACTGTCACCTTGGGGCTTAAGATTTCAACATATGAATTTTGAGGGGGAGAAGGGAACACAAACTTTCAGACCATCGCATACCCTTTAGTCTAGGGGTCCTCAAACTTTTTAAACAGGGGGCCAGTCCACTGTCCCTCAGACCGTTGGAGAGTGCGCACTGTGGGCCCGGGACGAGTCGGCTGCTAAGCAGGACAGGCAGCGGCAGCAAAAATACTCGAAGGCCCGGATAAATGTCCTCAGCGGGTGGCATGTGGCCCTTGGGCCATAGTTTGAGGACGCCTGCTTTAGTCTATCAAGTAGAAATGTTAAGATGCTGTAACACCTTAAAAAAGGTTTGTTGCTCTTGTCCTTTTTGGTTTTTGGTGAAACATTGCTTATGGTAGTTCACCAGAAAAGCAGATGAGTCAAAGGCAAAAATTAGAGATCCCAATTTAAAATCAAGCTTATAGAAATGGAAAATTGGACATTTAGGGATTTCTCAGGTTATTTAAATATAGTAGCAAACTGATTTATTTTGGGGCTAGGGAAGTACTGAAAAATCTTCTCCTTACATAATTTTCAAAAATATCTTGCTTGGCTTATGGATGTAGAGATACTTTTCTAAGATATTAGGACTCTGGGAATGCTCTTTTTGTTCCTTACTACCTTCTAAGACAGGGTGATTTGAGTTTCGTAAATTTACACATTTTATTACCAACCTGATGCCTTTTCTTTCCCCAAGTGCTTTGCTTTGTCTCTTTTCATCCTCTGTACCTGCTTGGGGGGCAGATCCATCCTACTAATACTTCTGTTGATTGCCTCGTCCAATTTCAACTTAATTTTAAGCCCCATCCCATGTCTATCTTCACTCTTAGGCTTTTGAACAGTTTCCTCTTCTGTTCTTCCTCCAAGAATCCCTTCTTAAGAACCTGGGATTTGAATTACAGGGAGGGGTTGGTCCAGACTGCTTCATCATTAAAAAAAATCACAAACTTTGAACTACAAAGAGGACCAAAACAGCTGGATGTGGGGAGTGAGGACATCCCTAGTTCTTCAGTGCAGAATTTCTGGCAGCCTGCTCTCTCTGCCTCCTGGTCTCCCCAACTTCTATCCTTGAGCATTTTTTCCCCGGAGACAGCCAAATAGGTGGCACTTTCATGTCACTTGTCCATAGAGCTGTTTCCCAGCTGTGAGCTTTGGGGGCACCGAGAAGTCATGCCATCCCAGACAAACACACTAGCGGTCTGTAGTTCCATTTCCCAAAACCTGCTAGGCAGCTTTTCAGTCCAGCCAGTTCTCTGCCGTGCATCTCACGGCAGCAATGACTGGGGAGACTGGTCCTTGGGCAGAAAGGAGTTTTTAAGAAGACAGTCACATGGAGGGACCCTGGAAACCAACTACCATGCAGACTAGGAGATGGCTCCCATCTAAGCTTCTGAGGCTGAAATGTTTGGGGGAGAATGATGAAAGAGTAAGACTCAAAAAAAAAAAAAAAAAAGGGACTTTGCCCATAGAAGATGGTTCATATTCTGGGATGTTTTTTAAAAAAATAAGCAGCCCCCAGAAGATGTCTTTTTGCCATTCAGAATACATTCAGTTTTTGATTTTTCACTATGACTCCCCTCCCCCACCCCAATGTGTACCCCAGTTAGACTTAAAATTCTTACCTCGAGTTGGAAGCTGAGCAGATGATGATTGAGGTGATTTTAGCATTGATCCAGTAATTGCATGTTCAAATATGATAGCAAAGCTTATTTCAAGCAAAATCAACAGTGTTCTTGAAAAGCGAGCTTCCATTTCTGCATGTGACTTACTGGCTTCGGTGCTTTGGATGGTTCATGTTGTTTAGGTCTTGAAAACACTCACTTAGGGATATGTTAACCCTTCTCCAAGGTTAATGTATCTGTGACCAGTCTCAGTCCTAATGACTTAGGCTTCTCTCCCAGGGAGATTCTACATTGCATTAGGGGCTCAGGTACCTTCTTGGATTGGGTTCTGGGTAGGGGCTGGGTGGCTGAGGATCTGTCACGGTTCCCTGCCCAGCCCCAAGGCAACAGTGATGTCATTGGACTCAAGAATATGACAGGAGTCGTTCTTCTCCACTTCCCTCTCTGGGCTCTTGGTGAGAGCTTCCCAGTCTCCTGAGTCCTGGACACTGAACAGAGAGACACTTGCCATCTGGAAGGAGTTTTAGAAACAGGGGGCAGCTCAATGAAAAGCTGACAAGGAGGTGACACCTCACTTCCATTTGTTGTTGTTGTTTCTCCTCTACTCTTCACCTTTTCTTCCCAACCCATCAAGCCCCACTGATGGGGTAGAACTTGGAGCAGTCTGTAGTGTCTAGCAATCCCCAAGTCCCCTCTGCTCCCTAACTCCCCAGCTCTCTTCTGTCTATACTGTTCCTATCAAGTACACAGTTCCTTGGACTTGATGTTTCCCCTGTCCTGTTGAGAGCCAGCGTGTCTCCTATAGGCCTGGCCATGTCGTGCGTCTGATTTCCCTTCCCATGGTCCATGGCCCACTTGGTCTGTGCCATCTGCCTGTCTTACCCGAGCTCCTCTGAAAGTCCAGGCTGAGCTGCTGCCTTGACTTGCTCCTCGTGTCTCCTCCCTTGGCCTCCAGAATAAAAGCTGTCCACTTGGCCCTTACTCCAGTGTTCTAGAATATGCCACTCTTTCGCCAGTCATGAGAAAAGAGAGATGTAGTAAGGAATATATCACAATCTTTACTTACTTAACTTCTGGCCCCTGCTGCCCCAAACTTGCTTTAGATTGACTAACTTAAACTAGGATTAGGCATTGTCCATTGCTTGGATTTTGTAAAAGAATAATTTGTGTGATAAAAGAGCATCGTGGTCTCAATATCTGTGCAGATGACACTGTCAGCACTGTGACTTGTATTTTGAGCACTTACTATTGGCCAGGTGCTGTACTGAGACACTTTGTGGGTATTCTGTATCTCGGTCATGCATCCTAGTAACCCATAGAAGAAACTATTCTTATCCCCATTCTATGGATGAAGAAACTGATCTTAGGCTCTGCCTCTGAAGTCCAAGACCTTATACATGACACTCTACCTGTCAGGGGTGTAACATTCTTGTGATACTTTTGGGGTATGAGAGACACTCTTAATCTTTGCAGTTGTTTTTGCATCGTCCAAAGAATGCTTACTGGAAACTCTAATTATAAAACGAATTGGCTGTCTAATCCTTGATGCCAAGCTTCGTCTTTGGAGGCAGATGGATTTAGGATAAGGTGCACACGTTCACCCCTACGGTACAAAGAGCATGCGCATTGGGGTCACGTGGACCTGGATTCCAGTCCTGACCCTCCCACTTCACCACTGTGTGATCTTAAGCAAGTGTATGATTTTTTCTGATCCTCAGTTTCTCCAGATTTAGAGCATTGATACAAGGCCTGCTTTGGAAGGCAGATGTTTCGGTTAATTAGTTTATATGAAGTAAAGCCCTTTCCCTTCTTTGTTTTACTACATCAGGCCATTGAGAAAATTGCAAAGTATTAGTTACTGACCAATATTGGTTAAATTTTCCTGTAAATGAAAGATGTTACTGTTTAACCCAGTGTGAACAGTCAGGAAAACTGCACTGATGAGAGCCTTTGCCCTTATCTCATTCATACCTCTCTCCAATTGGTCGGATATAATTGAATGAGAATCATTTAAACACCCTCTATCCTGAAGCATTTTGAGCCCAGGAACAGGTTAAATGGTGAAGCAGAGATTAATGTTTAATATGTAAAATGTGTTACATGAAGACTAACCTTGAAAATTTCTGCTAATATTTATCTTGAAAAATTAGAAATTAGTATAAGTAGTTAAAGTGATTTGGGGGGAGGGAAGTGGAAAGGAAAAACAGAATCAAAGTTGGGGTATCAGAGACTAGAAAATGAGCTTCGGTAATTAGTTGGAGAAATGAAAGTAATTCAGCCCAGAGTGAACTTTTATCCTTTACAACAGCCTGCGTTGAATCTTCCACATATCAGTTTATGACTGTAAATCAGTCCTAAAATAGGCAGTGCAGCCCAAAGCCAATGTCTAACCCTCCTGGACATCAGACTGAGTCAGGAGACTTGCAGAAAATAAGAACACCCTTCTTTCTCCCCAGCGAGTGCATCTGGCAAGGAAGCATAGGTCAACTCGGTTGTTCGAAAACATTCTTTGAAAGCTATTTGGCTGAGGAATGTTGTGTTTCAGGCATTGTTTTGTCCCTTAAGAGAGGCGTCTGAGGCCAGGGCTGGACTTAGATGTCTTTGGGCATCTTGGATCGGTTCCTAACAGTTGGGAATTTGGTTCTGCCATTGTTTTCCTGGGTAAGCCCTCCTTTCATGAGTTCCTTCTTGGAACTTCAACAATTGAACCATCTTGGACAAGACCTAAGGTTTGCCAGTCTACATGGAATTATTTTCTATATTCTGCAGTAAAAGGGAGGAGTAGAGAAGGATAATTAAGGTCTAGCATTGGAGAAGATACGCGTGAATCCCAGCTCAACTCTTTACTGGCTCTTTGGCATGGGGCAACCTTTTTAATCATTCCTCTTCGGTCTTCCCACCTGTATCGTGAGGATGGTATTTGTGCCGATTTATAAGACTGGTTGGATTAGTAAATGAAATAAAGCACTTAAATGCTCAATATAGTTTCTGGCACCTAGTAAGAACCAAAAAAAAAAAAATGTTGGCTATTATTATTGTTAATGCAGCGTAATAAGATTATTTTCTTTCTTTCTTTCTTTGAATAAATGGTTATCACACAGTAGATTTAAAGCTAATCTTTTTATTCATGTGATTGTGCAGTTTTCTTTGTGCATCGTTTGAGATTGTCAAACTAAAGCCATCTGCCTTGGATTACTGTGTAACTGTGCAGTTTCTATCATTTGATTAGTTATGAAAGCCAGGCATGTAAGATATGTAAGATAGCTTGCCCTAATTCCCGTGTATTTCTAACTCTTTCACCCCTCTAATATAACAAAGCAAGAAATGATTTACTAAGATTTTCAGTGTCCAAAGCAGAGAGATATTTTTAAAAACCGATATTTTTAAAAACCGATAAAAGACTATTTTTAAAAACCGATAAAATAGTCTATCCTTAGAGAGGCTCTGCTGTTTTTTGGTTTCCTGGGTATGGTATCTTCATAGAGACTGGCTTCTCTTTTACATTAAAATTATATATTTTATTTATTGACTTAGTGAGCCTTAGGAAATAAATGTTGTGTTGTTCTTATAGGAAACCCAGTTCTTTCATCAGAAACTAAATGTCTTTTTCTAATGATAAATTGTCATCTTTTTTTTTTTTTTACAGGGTTTTTGTAATTGATGTGTAGGCTCACGTTACAGTTTGGGAAATATTTTTAATTCATCTTTATGCTAACTAATCATGAGAAAGAGCTGTATTGGTTACTAAGAACTTTGAACATGGGCATAATCCTACACAGTAAAGCTCATTAGTCTTTAATTATTTCTTTTTGGCACTAGTGGGTGCATTTCTGATGAAATACGGAACCAGACCCACACATTTAACCATTGCAGTAAATGAAGCAATGCTCCAGAAAACCCAGGGAGCACTGTGGGTAGAAATGGTGGTTTCCTTTGCCAGTGTGGTGGAGTCAGATAGTTGCATGCATGTCCTTCAAGCGTTTGCCATTTATTTCCCCAGAAAAGATAGAAGATAACAGTTTGATCAGGAACCAGTAAATATCAAAATAAAATCTCTTTCATGATAAGCCCACCAGTGTTCTTAAAACAACTTACTATGAAATATTTCATGTTTTAAAAAAAACACATTTAAATAATACCACATTTAAACCGAAAGCACAAGTGAAGCAATGCAAGTTTATGGTCAGTATTACCTGGTGTGATGTTTTGCATATCAGTTGTGTAATTGGAAACATTTCAAACGTGTATCAGGGAGTTCAGTAGTTATGTCAAAGAATAGTGGGTGACAGTTTGCACATAAGGTTAAATCTATTTTTATCCATCTGTCTGTTACTTGAGAGTGTTAGTTGAGATGCCCTGGCATGGCCATCCCTTTTGAACATTGTGCTCTGTGACCTGCCTAGGTGACTTCTGCTTGTTTGATTTAAATGGGTTCACACTGACCACCCTTAAACAGAGTGTTTTCTGTTAAACAGCACTGCATCTCATACGGCTTGGACAGTAATTACTTTGTGAAAATGCCCCCTCCCCTTCTCAGTAAGATTTGGGATTTTTTTTTTTGTTTTGTTTTCCCTCTGCATTTGCATCTCACTTTTAATGCACTATTTTACCCCAAGTCTCCCAAACAGAGGTTACCATTGATGGGCCATGCATACGCTTACACTTCCAAAAGGATTGCCGTTTGGACCTCTCGTGACATGACATGAATGCTGCTGTTGAAAATGGTTGAGAAACAAACACAAAGTGGCCGTCTAGACAGCCTGCATACGATGAACTGGTCAAAAGAAATGCATTTGCAGACCAAGGAGTCATTCATAGAAAATGTTCATTAGGCATGTCTGGGCGTCTCCAGACCAGACGTTCTTATGTGGTCATTCCAGGGTTAGACGGTATCTAGAAATATTTGTAACCTCCTAAACACAGGACGGAATTTCAGATTGGGTTCTAAAAGTTGTCTTGGTTAAACTTCCCAAGAGATACAGGATTTGGAATGATTAGCTCAGTACTCTTTGAGTCCACTTAGATGGAAAAGGAAATTCCTACTATCTATCCATTTCCTATTTGTAAATAAAAATGTGATCTCGATTGTTTCCCTGCAGGGTGAAGAAACCAAAAGCCTGACTCTCGTCCTCCATCGGGACTCTGGATCCCTGGGGTTCAATATTATTGGTGGCCGGCCCAGTGTGGTATGTTAATTGCTAAAATGTGCTTTTCCTTTTGCTGGTGTAGCTGGAAGGGAGGTCAAGGTTTAGCGGGTGAGAAGGAGGAAGCCTTGCTCACTTCATTCTGCTCGCTGTAATTAGTTCCTTGGTTATCTAACATCTTCACACTCAGGGATTTTTATTTCATTGTGGTTTTCCTGAAATAACATTGCCCTAGTAAGACAACAGCTAGTCCAAACTGTTGAGCGTGTGGGGTGCGTTTCTGCTTGTGTAGCAGTTGGGCCGATGAAGTTGCATGAGTTGCGGGCAGTTGGAGGTGGGTGACCAGCCACCCTCCTAGAATGAGCCGGAACGTGGGCTCTAGACCAGAAGCTTAATCCTAAATTCTGGTCCATCAGCTGTCCATTGGTCATATGTGGGTTAGTGCCTCCCTTTGCTTTCTCCTCTGGAAGGAAAAGGCCACATTCAAATCTGCCAATTTAACTGCGAGGTAAAGGTGTGAACAAAGGGCTCTGGGGAATAGCAAAGGATGTGTTTAAGGGTCCCCCTTTCAAGGGGGATTACCTAAATGTGCGTCATCCCTTGCTCTTTTCTTTTGCTGACCGTTTCCTCGTTTATTAGCTGGAAATGAAAATAGTCAAAGGAAAGGGAAAGAAAAATCAAATTTGCTTGTGCAGCAAATAAGTATTAAACATGGGCTGGGAGACGTGGTGGAGACCAGGGAGACTGGGTCCCTGTTAGGCATTGAGTTTATGTCCTGGTGGGGGACATCAGGCAAGAAACAAGTCAATACAGTGATCGTAGATTGGGAGGACGATGAAGGAAAGGCATGGGAGATGGTATATGGTAGATAGCAAGAAGCCTCAGGCATCATTAGCTAGGCTGGTCAGGAAAGACAGGAGGAGACCGTAAGCTGGACCCAAAAGGGTGAGACCAAAAGGTGCCAGCGTTCACCTTGAGGAGGAAGCTTCCTGGGAAGGGAAGGGGCTATTGGAACTGAGTTCTGAAGGATGAGTGGTAGTTTGCGAGGTCAGAGGACCCTATTTTATTTACATGTGTGCACGCTATTGAGTGAATACGTTATATGCCTTATAAAAGTTACATGCAAAGGGGAGCACTTTAAACAACGAGATTAGGCCGGGCGCAGTGGCTCACGCCTGTCATCCTAGCACTCTGGGAGGCCGAGGCGGGCTGATTGCTCGAGGTCAGGAGTTTGAAACCAGCCTGAGCAAGAGTGAGACCCCGTCTCTACTATAAATAGAAAGAAATTAATTGGCCAACTAATATATATATAGAAAAAATTAGCCAGGCATGGTGGCACATGCCTGTAGTCCCAGCTACACTCAGGAGACTGAGGCAGGAGGATTGCTTGAGCCCAGGAGTTTGAGGTTGCTGTGAGCAAGGCTGATGCCATGGCACTCACTCTAGCCTGGGCAACAAAGTGAGACTCTGTCTCAAAAAAAAAAAAAAAAAAAAGAAAAAGAAAAATGAGATTAAAATAGACTATGAATGAAATTTCTAGTATGTTCTGCCATCATTCCAGTGCATTGTGTTACGTATATCCATCTTTGAAGACCACTGAGCTAGAAGAAGGTGGTAGGACCCTGGGACTGGGAAGGAGGGGGGTTGGCAACTCGTACAAAGCCTGAAGCAGGGACAGAGTTGTTAGTTAGGGGACTGCAAGTGAGTGGAGTATGGTAGAGTTGGAGGATGGTCAAGGAAGTGGTCAGGAAGAGGCCTGGGGAAGCAAACCAGGGCCTGTCCCAAGGGGCCTCGCAAGTCCTGGGGGCTGGGATTTGACTTACCAAGGGCAGCGAATGGCCAACACATGGCTTCAATCGAAGCGAGTGACACAAAGAGATTTATGATTCAATTCTCTTTGCTTTTGGCCAAAGCTACACTTTCAAAAACAAACAAACAAAGAAAAATGGTTTATTATAAGAAATGACAGCTTAGTTATAAGTGATCTGTAGTTGTTAAAATGATAAACGTTATCCGTCCTACAAAACATACGTATAAGAAAGAACATTTTAAATGATGAGATTAAATCATGGATATGCAGGTGGGTGAGAGCATTCCTACTTGGTCTGACCCCAGGCACGGGCTCACGGAGTTGTATTTCTCCATTATCTTGGCAGAATGTTTAAGAAACTGTAGACTCCCATGTGAGGTTGGTATATTTTTATTTTTACCTTTTTGCAGCTGACTGAGCACCCAGGATATGTGTCACCATTGCGTGGTGTTCTGAGTTAGTCCTTCCTGCCAGAGATCAGCTCTCTCCAGCTTTGGGAGAGGTGAGGCCACAATTGTCCCCAAGAAACAATGGGACCAGAACTTGAACCCAGATTCTCCAGCTTACCCTCAAGAACGTATTTTGCCATTTAGCACAGATAACAGAGTTGGCTGAACTTGGTTTATTCTCAATAATTATTCTGCCTCCTCCCACAACCCTTTGTAACCAGTTTTAAGAAACAACTTCAATAAACTAAGACTCACTTCACAGGTGTTTAAGAAGCTTTCGTAGCCAAAAGAGCCCAAACCAGGAAGACCTATTCTTTGCCTTTTCCTTTAAAAGGGTGATTTAAGTACACGTCCTATCTGATTTTATAGCTCGCATTAGTACTCCCAGTTTATGTGGTCTTCTTTTGCAAGAACTACACGCATGTCCTCCAGAGGAAAATTTAATTCCACATTTATGTGTTTGCCACAGGTTTTTAAAAATTTGTCCTGATTAGCAGAAATAGCATAGTGAAACCTAAACATGTTCTGCACTGTTGCCTGGTAAATTTTGGCAAGTCGTTGAGTACACACTAAAAAGCCAAGACGAGCAACAATGCACACTCATCGTCAGTTACTGGAAGAATACAGTGCAAATGATGTCTGCGTTTTCCCGAGGAATTCCTGTGTTAGATGCTTGGTTGGGTTGTGAAACAGCCCAGCTAGGGCCTCTGACATAAGAGTTTTCATTATGTGACGCAGCATGTAATGCTCTTAGAAAAATCCCAACATTCCTTCATTTGTTCTCATAGTCTTCAAGAAACAGCAGCCAGTCTGGTGTATCACACCTTTCACTCAAGCCTTTGGCAAGTGTCCTTCATCATCAGGGACTCCTGGGTTGGAAACAGTCGTGTTCATTTCTGTTTTGCTCAAGCCAGCAAAGCAAAAATAAATCCCAAGTCGTATTAGTTCGCCTTGATAAATAGGTGTAACTTAAAATGTGTTAGGGGAGGAGCCAAATGAAGAATAAAGAGGTGTCTTTTAAGAGAAAAATCCAGCTATCTGTTTTTCTTTGATTTTTGTGCTTTATGGGTTTTTCACATCCTAGTCCCTGCTCCACCGCCCCCCCAAGCCCTGAATGTCTTAACGTAACCTAAATCCTGGTGTTTGGCCTTGCTTGTTCCTTTCTGATTTTTGCTTGAACTTTCTACCACTCCATAAGAATAATTATTTATGTACAGTGTGGTATTTCGCAAAACAAACCAAAGCCAAAACCCCCTCTCCTGTCTCCCTCTTCCCCTCACGCCAAGAAATGCAAAGTGGTTAAAATCAGAGTAAACACACATCTCTCTTCGTTTGATACATTGACATCACCCCTTAGGGAACTCAAGCCTGGTCATAAATCTTCCATGGTCCATTGAGACTCTTCGAGCCCATCTAATGGACTGTTTCACAGCCTGAAATGTTGGACTTCTGAATTCATGTGTATTTTGAGGGTTTTCTCAGTGGGAGACGGGGTTGCTCACACAACACGTGCAAGAGAGGGTCAGCCCTTTTGAAACCGAGCTCTACCACTTGGTAGCTGTGTGACTTTGGGTAAGTTACTTAACTTCTACTCAGTCTTAGATTTTTCATCTGTGGAATGGATGACAATAGTGCTTACCGCCTTGGGGTTATTGTGTGAGGATGAAACAATGCACGTAGAACACTCACTATGCACAGGGTACCTAGTATGTGCTCAGTAAATAGAGGCTGGTGTACAGCTTTGTACTTGCATTTAAGGGGTGTGTGTAGGGAAGCTGCAGAAGTGTGTTCGGACTAGTGCATCAGTTGGCTGCCGTGGGAGAGGAAGAAGGCACGTGGCATTTGGATGGTAAAGGGTTAGTGCGCAGGAGGCCTACAGAGAGCACTGGGCTGCGAGGCAGGGGGGACCCCTTCTGAGGACAGCTGATCTAACACAGCACCCACAGCCTCGCTGACCCGTCTCTTGGAAGAGCGTTGATGGAATCCAGATGGCAGTTAGAGACCTATCTTTGTCATGCGGAGATAAATGTTGGGAAAAACACTTAATGCTCATTTTAGACTGTGATTTGGGTTTCTTTTGATGATTATATAACATTTCACTCTGTGTGTGTGTGTTTGGAGGGGGTGTGAAGAGGGAAGGAGAGAAGAGTTAAGGAATGTGCATTTTTTCAGCCTTACTTATTGCTATTGCATTGGAAGGGGTAGATTGAACCACATTTAAAGTCGTCGCTTTCCCTCTTTGAAAAATAGTTTTTCTTATTGTTTCAAGAGGAAAATGTTTTATTGTCATAGTTGTTTCTTAACAAATGGAATTTTTATGTATTTATATGCAGAGTGATTATTATTAAAATGGTTGTTCTCATGGCATTATGGCAAGGGATTTACCATGACTGCAGGTTTTGGAGTTTTTGTGAGACATCCTGAGTTTACTTTTCAAGTGATTTTGTTTGGAAACAACACATGTTTGTGCCATTTAATCTATAAATCCATCTGTTAATCACTTGAAATTTAATCCACACACTTGGAGAGAATTCATCACAGTGCCGTTTGAAAAGGAGTTCATGAGCAAGCTGTGAGGGTTTTTTATGAGCCTGTTGGTGCCTTTTGATTTTAAGGAAAGGAAGGAGTTTGCGCAGTGAGCTGTCGATCTTTCCCAGAAAGTTTTAGTTCTGATGTTTAATTCAAAGATCTAAATGGATTCGAGACCGGAGATCAGAATTTAATAGTATTGGGGCAGTGGCGGTGGGCTTTTCTGATATAAGTCAGAACAAAAATAAAATACCTGTTTTTGCAATCAGATTATTAGATACTTACAAGCTTAAGAATAATTGTGCAGGCGAGGATGTGGGAAAACTATCTAATGAAGCATCAGTATAAATGCCCTGAATGACCATTTGCCATTAATCATCAAATGTGCATATACTTTGACCCAATAGTTCCATTCCTAGAGATTTGCCCTAGATACATAAAGCCAGCAAAGATATTTCAAAATACAAGGAGGGTATTATCACAACAGTGTCTCTAATAGCAACAACTAGAAACAGTATTCATTAATCGCACGTAAGAATATTACTAAATCACATAAAGAAGTAAGAGTGCCAGGTATGGTGGCTTATACCTGTAATCCCAGCTACTCAGGAGGCTGAGGCAGGAGGATCCCTTCAGGGCAGGAGTTTGAGACCAGCCTGGGCAACATAGCAAGACCTCATAAATAAATAAATAGATAGATAGATAGATAGATAGATAGATAGATTGATTGATTGAGACCAGCCTGGGCAACATAGCAAGACCTCATAAATAGATAGATAGATAGAAAGAATAAAAGGAGTAAGGTGGACATATCGGATTGGTAGAAGAAGATCTCCATGATATTTAGAGTTAAATGAGAGAGGCAAGAACAGAAGAGTCAGAATAGCATAATCCCATTTCTGTGCATAAAAAAGGAACAGACATATGTGTAGGAAGCAGTGCATTAAAATGTTTTAAAAAGGATGCATAAACTCAAATAGATGCTAGCTAGGAGACAAAGGACAGTGGGTTGGAGATGGCAGAGACTTATACCTCTTGGTGTGGTTTCAAGTCTTCTACCATGTGTCTGTGTTTATTTTAGTTGCAAGCAGAAATTAGGAGAAACAAATAGCTTTCACCCGGTTGCCACTTATGATGTAGCAAGAGTCAATTACTAGTTGAAGAGTGTGAGCTTTATTTTCATGGCCAACTTAATGCCTAGCATTCATGCATGTGTTTTTTTTTTTTTAACCCAAAGGACAACCAAGATGGATCGTCCAGTGAAGGAATCTTTGTATCCAAAATAGTTGACAGTGGGCCAGCAGCCAAGGAAGGAGGCCTGCAAATTCATGACAGGATTATCGAGGTATGTGAACACTGGCTGGTGTCTTTAATAGGCTGAGTGCTACTCCATCTTCATCCAGCCCAAGGCAAGATCTTTGGTCTGGGAGGGCGGCCTAAAGGGTTTACATGGTTGGGTAGGGGTCACACTTCTCCGATTGCGTGGGGCCAGATGGAGTGCTCATGGCTGTGGTATGAAGTTTTTGTTAAATACAGAGAAGCCAGGTTGTGAGTGGCGTGTTCACGATTTGGCTCTTTTCCGGGCAGATCTGCGTCTGTTTCATGTGCCTCAGTTACAGCTCTGTGTGCAAACCACCAGCGAGCTGTATGTTAGTTGGAACCAGATGAGTGAGTCCCGTTGCAAAAATTGTGACTGTTCGTATTGGTCACCAGGGTACGATCGTGTTGGCTTTGGAGTCACTCTGATGCCCTCAGAGTTATGTTTGTCCTCTTTGCCTGTTGTCACTTGTACAACTTGATTGTCCAAGGACACGCAGGCAAAAGTGGATGTTAGGATTGACTCGTGTCATTACCCACTCCTTCATTTTCAGTTCTTCGCTCATCATTCCAAACTCTTATGTAGCAGGTTGATAGATCTACGGTGGCGGAAGTAGATTTCTCAGCCCCACCATGCAACGCTTTGGAACAGGGTTGCTCGGAGTTCTAGGGTGATCCGAGTTGCTGGAAGGGAGAGAATTATTTGTTGCTTCCTTGCAAAGTTTGATATAAGTGACTACTTTTTTTTTTTTGCTCTTGTTCTTGACCATTTTGATTGCTCTTTCAGTGGGTGCATACTTGTGCTAAATTGATTGGATCTCCCATTAGAAAAAAAGCAAATACGAGAATCCAAGAATTCATGCCAGATCCCATAAGAAACTCAGCCCTGGGCCATAGCTGTACTGCTGTAATACATGCAATAAGAAACCAGAAAAACAGCACCAACACCGGTGGGTGTTAGTTGTTCCAAACACATTTGCGTAGTGACTGTACTTCCTGAGTATTTTCATGGCCCATTTCAAAACTTGGGACTGAGTGGGAGCTGTGACCATGAGCTAAGCCCTAAGTGAAGTTCACGTCACCCACTGGAATGCAGCCACAGGCTTCTCCCGGCGAGAGGAGCATTAGCAGGACTGAGAACAAAGTCTCTGTTTTCTAGTCTCCTTGGGACTCATTCTGCAACGTGCTACGCAGCATGCTTCAGGATAATTTATAATCCTCAGGAAGATACACAGTTCAATCTCACGGGGAAAACAAACTGAACAAATTAGAGTGTAAATCTCACTCTTAAGAAGAAGTGAGAGCAGTGTGGTGGTGGTAACTTTCATATGAAAAGGATGCTTGATTTTGTTTTAACAACATTGTTAATATCGTTACACCCCCTTTGGCTTTTTGAAAGGTTCTTAAACTTGGAGCTCTTTTTGTGCATGCTTTTTAGGGTCAATCTTGTACTTCCCAGGCCAGGGTAGTGGATTTTCCCTAACAGGAATTTGCTTGAGCAAGAGTGCTTTCCTAAGAGGTCGAATGTGTTACTTACTGTCTTTTTTGATAGTGAATATATTTTCTGAGACTATTGTTCAAAAAGATAAGTACAGCTCCCGTTGCCAAGGGTTTGGAGGAACAGCCAGTTTCTCTAAGTACTGGAATGTCATTGCTTTTATGTTTTGCAAATGAGAAATCTACAGCTGGGCAGGGTTTTTCTCTTGGCAAAGGATGACCTGTATTTGAAATGTTCAGTACGGTTTCTGGTAGGTCACATTCCTCTTTTGGACAGTGTGTAAAATATTAATCATGTCCCAGTGTTGAGATGGAAATAAGGGTGATCACAATAGAGAAACGATGTATGTGTAATTGCAGTTGACACACCGTGCCCTTCTCAGTCAAACCCTAATCTCTTTTGACATGATACAGTGATTCCCATGAATGCAAGTATGTTCTCCGGGTCACCTCGTCTGTGGCTGAGTTTATCACCAGACAAGGAGGCAAGAATGTGATTATTTTAAGTGTGTGTTTCCTCATTAAGGAGAGTCAGAGGCCTTCTAGTTTTTCACCAAATGTCTTCCCTTTCAGGGGAGTGGGCAAACTACCACTAGATCTCCACCATAAGGACCTTCATTCTTGCAAATCGGTGCTTTTTACTAAATCCACAGCTTTGACTAAATCCACGTCTTGTCTTTGCTGCAAAGTTACTCTGCTCCGACTGGTGTCTGTTCTCTGAGACCAGAGCAATTGTCCGCAGCCACATCAGAGCCAGCCCCGCTCCCCCCACCCCTGTTTTTTTATAAACTACTTTGCAATGCCACCAATACTGTCATGAAATGAAATTCACCAGTCATATATAGATGTGTACACAATGCACATGTAATTGTGGGAATGTATGGTCTATCATGCAATGGAAAACAAAAGGAAGCTACTTTATAATGAAATGTGTGTATTAGCATGTGCATGCTCCAGCACAGTGACTTTAGAAGACACTGTGGTGACATCAGATGCTCGTGGCTCCGTGCAGACTCACTGTGGCAGGTGAGCTACAGATACTGCTGGATTTGGGAGGCTGGCACTGGTGACCCAGGCGCTGTGAGTTGGCATTTCCATCCGTGATGTGAATTTCCATCCGTGGTGAATACTACAGTCTTCCTTTGATTGACACAGGAGTTGCATTTCTGGAAACTTCTGTGTGTGTATGTATAGATATATATGCTAAAATATACATATGGTAAGATATACATGACAATAAATTTGCCATTTTAGCCACAGCTCAGTGGCATTAGTCCATTCATAGTGTTGTATAACCAACACCACCATCCGTCTCTGGAACTTTCCATCTTCCCCCAAAAGAAACTCTGAACCCATTAAACACGAGCTCCCTCTCCCCACCCCAAGCTCCAGGATATCACCGTTCTACTTCCTGTCTCTGAGAAATGCCATATGTGGAATCATACAGTATTTGCCCTTTTGTGACTGGCTGATTTCACTTAGCCTAACGCCCTCGGGGTTCATTCGCGTTGTAGCCTGTGTTACGGTGTCTCTCCTTTTCAAGGCTGAATAATATTCCATTCTCTGCATACACCACATGTTATTTATCCATTCATCTACTGATGGACACTTGAGTTGCTTCCACCTTTTGGCTATTGTGAATAACACCGCTGTGGACGTGGGTGTATAATCGGTAGATATTTAAACTACAAAAACCCTTTTGTATGTAAAACCAAGCTGGGTTCTCTGCTCAGATAATCATAAAAAGTTTGTTATTTCACCTTCATGAATGTCTGGTGGGATGCATGCAAGTGGTGGCGGAAGCAGAATCATTCTTCATCGCAGGGGACTCTGCGTTTTGGGACTTCTGCCATTGCTGGAACACACACCAACTATCTTGACAGGGAAGAATGTTCCCACAGATTGCTAAGAAAGTCACTCTTGGCCGGGCGCGGTGGCTCACGCCTGTCATCCTAGCACTCTGGGAGGCCGAGGCGGGCGGATTGCTCAAGGTCAGGAGTTCAAAACCAGCCTGAGCAAGAGTGAGACCCCCGTCTCTACTATAAATAGAAAGAAATGAATCGGCCAACTAATATACATATATATATATAGAAAAAAAAATTAGCCAGGCATGGCGGCGCATGCCTGTAGTCCCAGCTACTCGAGAGGCTGAGGCAGGAGGATCGCTTGAGCCTGGGAGTCTGAGGTTGCTGTGAGCTAAGCTGACGCCACGGCACTCACTCTAGCCTGGGCAACAACAGAGTGAGACTCTGTCTGGAAAAAAAAAAAAAAAAGAAAGTCACTCTTGCTGGAAAGTCACTGAGATAGAGAATTGTCTTACTCCAGAACCTTTAGACAGGAGTTGAGTTACTTGGGGACAGAGTTGTCAACGTTCCTTTCTTCCAGCTAGACAGCCTAAGGCATGGCCACCAACGGGGCTGCCTGCCCAGGTGCTCCCAAGGCCTGATGACAAAGCCTGCGCTGGCCCGTCCTAGAGCTGTGGCTGGAAGTCCGGGACGCCCTTATAGAGTAAACACCCTCCCAGCCCACGTGGCTACAAGGCCCATGCTTCCCTTGGAATCTTGTGTCCCTGTCTGCCTTGGGTCTGGATGGACAAACTGCCATCACACCCTTCTGACCTCACATCTGGTACCGAGATACAACAAGTTCTGATTTATTAAGTGTTTGCTTCTGATTTGGGGGGATCTTCCCTGCACCCCTGTTACCTGTGAGCCTTCCCAGGCCCTTTTTACAACTTTTGACCCCACCTTGATCACATAGACTCAGTTCCCATATAGAAATCTAAATTCACTTTCTCCCAAGTATTTTTTCATACTCATTTGAAACCATAAATTACCTAGTGGTTTTAGTTTTTTCTGCCTCTGTGCCCGCTTTCTGAGCTATCTTTTAAAGAGAATGCAAGGTTCCTATACCTTAATGCCACCAGATTTCTTAACCCTTTGCACCCGGATGTCAAGTGTGACCCGACACGGTGAGCATGGGTAGCAGCTCGTATGTGGAGCCACACTCGACACGTAGTCTCACCTCGGGGGGTAAGGAGGATTTTTGTCTATTTTTCCAGTATCTTTTCTTGTTTTCATTAGCATGAAAGGACAAGTAAAATGTAAATGCAGAGACGGTGCACTAACTTCCAGGGGTAGATTATAATCCACTAACTTAGAGCAACGTTTAGATGGAAAGCTCCATATAAAATCACACCTCACCCTAACAAAAAAACACAAAGATTGTGTTGTCTGTTCTAACAGAAAAATCAAAGGAGGAAGAGGAGAGATGATTTATATTTGCGAAACATGTGAATGTAAACCAGGTCTTCATGTGGGTGAATGTTTCAAAAAATATCACACCATGAGAAATTATAGAGATTAAAATTACTCTTTGAATGCATCAATAATTTGAAATATAAAGAAATCCAAATAAGTTTGTATGAAAAGAAACTTCAGTTTTTTATTCTACTGCCGCACTTTGTAAAATCTGGGGTATTTAAAAATATTAAATCTTGAGTAGAATAAAGGAATCGAGAAAAAAGCAAGCGAGTGCAAAGGGTTAAAGGAACTGGGCATTTGTTCTTTCAAATAGTTTGAGACTTTTGGAAGAATCTTCCCAGTGCCCAAAGAGTGGGTTATGCAACTTAAGCAGATTTCTTCATCCACAAACATAACCCCTTTCTCCATGGGCTCTGGGTCCACTCTAGACACAACAGGTTCTACCCACTTCTACTGAACGTTATTTAGGAGAGAACAAAAGGAAAAAATATCACATAAGGCCAATATTATCCTCAAAAATCCCTTAGGATCTGCCACGTGGAGATCATAGCTTCTCTCCGTAAGCTGGTTCTCCATGGCACTGGCTCACCTCACTGTCCTCAGTGAGACAAGAGTGGAGTCACTCTGTCCCCAAGTAACTCCAACACGCCAGATGGAATGTTTGGCTTGTTCTGTGAATACTTCACTTGGCCAGATGCTCATGCTGAGAAAAGCACAGGGAAACTGAGACCTACCAAGAAACCAGCAAATACACTTCGAGGCATGTGTCCTGCAATATATTATTTCTCTCTCCATCTACATTTTTTGGTATGGCTTGACTTGTGAGTTCAACACCCTTGCAGATTCATTCTCAAAAACTTGTAGGGGCTATTATTGACATCTGTATTTCTTGCAAGTCTTCAAGCTAAGTAGGTTGGAGAACTGAGCTCATGTTTGTGTTGCTGTGGTCTCGCCTTTGGTGGTCAGCGAATCTCCATAGCCATTGTGTGGGTTACGTGCTATTCTCCTTGAAGATGACACTCTTGATTCTCTAAGTGCAGTGAAAATAGGAGGCTTGAGCCCTCTGTTCCTAATAACCATTATTTTGTGCAGTCTTCGTTAAATGCAGATTTATCTTACAAGTGTTGTGATTTGAATCCCTGAGGATATATGGTCACAGAAGCCGTGGAAGCCAAGAGGCTTTTGTGTAAACCAGCCATTCCCTTCTTCTGTTTGTTTTTGGTTTAGTTGGTCTGTCATTGCTAACAAGGTTGGTTACAGGGTCAACTAGAAAGGATTAGCAATGCTTTCCCTCCCAGGGCTGGGCTACTTGGTAAAGCAAAGTAAAATTTTACCACTTGTTAGGTGGGAAGATAAAGTTCTGAGACCAGCTAAAATTGTAGGATGGCATGTGAATTAACCTGATGGAGCATTTTTTTTAAAAAAAGGAATAGAATACTTCTCTCTTTTTTTTTCTTTTAAATTTCTACTTTGACGTAATTTCAGGCTTACAGATGTGAATTTCTGTACACTGTTTACCCAGATTCTCCAAATATTAACATTTACAACATTTACTTTATCCTTTTTCCTCTCTACTCTTTATCCCTAAATACAATAGTGTGTACTTTTGAGGAATGAGACATTCTCTTCCATAACTACAGTGCAGTCATTTAAATCAGGAAATTAACATTGGTGTAGCACTATAATCTATAGAATTTATTCAGATTTCGCTAACTCTTCCTGTAAGGTCCTTTATAGCAAATGAAACTCCCCGATCATGGCTTTTATTCGTTTTCATATTTCTTTAGTCTCAACATTGGAACTGGTTTTATCATCAATTGTTGGTTTTCAATTGAATCTGTTATTATTGTGATGATTGACAAATGGTGATTTTTCTAATGCCATTCCTTCATTCTGCATTTATTCGTTGTCTTTCCACTATAAGAAGGAATCTTCCTGTCCCCACTATTAAATCTGCCTGTTTATTGGTCTTTCTATTATATCAATATGGACTCATGGATTTTTATAAATTGGTGATCACATTGATCCAGTTTTGGCCATATGGAACTCTTTTAGGCTTTCAACCTCTGTCCTTTTGACATGTTCCCATTATTATGAGCACTTTCCTATTTCCTGGTGTAATAAAATGTTCCAGGCTAATCTTCTATTTTTCCTTTCCCCAGTTCTAAAATCAGTACTTTTCCAAGGAACTCTAGCTTAATTTAGTGGAGAATGGTGTTTAGAAACCAAAATATGGGTGCTAGGGTGCTCATTCTGATTGAGGTTTCATTATTTCTAGGCACCCTCAGTGGACAGAGCTAGAAAATGTAAATATGTACATATTAATATAAGCACATATATGCACACACCACAATAACAACACATACCTCTCTATTTTTACATCCATTCATCTATATATTTTGAAAACTATGCCCTACCTACAACAGTACCTCCAATTTCATTCCAAGTCCACAAGGTTAATTTTATTCTTCCTCTTTACAGATTTGTAATTCCTAGAAGAGTGCCTTTTGAAATAGCGATCCATGTACTTTCTTCCTTGGAATTAAATTTCTGATCTTGGCTTTGATGTTATTGGCGAATTAAGACTTATTGGTGAACATTAGTTAAAACGTTCCCATTTAATTTTTAGCTTGGTTTTGGAGAAAAAAAAATACGCTATAAATTTTGTAATTATTATTTTCCCTTTTCATTAGAGGATTAAGAAAATCTTACTTTCGCAGCTAACAAGGACTCTTCTTAACACAGCTTGAATTATACCAAGTCTCTTTCGTCAAAACAATATATTTGGGTAACTAAAGCAATAAGATTTGAAATTAACGCTAATAGGTTTTACTTCTTAAGTGAATAATTGCCGCTGACCAAACTCTTTCACATTCCTTTGACAAATGTGGTCGATGGGCATCCGTGGTTGAGAGTGGTGCAGCCTCACGTGTTTATTTTTAACATTAATCAAAAATGGGTGATGCATATCTGGTGTCACTCTATACAGGAAACCTTATTGCTAAACAGGCCCAGAGATGGATTCATCCATTTCTAGAAGGAAAGACTACAGTTGTCATCCCATATACCAATTTCTGTTGGTTTGGAGTGACATAGCCAGGGATTATGGTGTCCTGAAACGATTCTGAGGCTATGACCGGGTTGAGTGGAGATGAGCTTGGTGACCATCTAGTGATGATAACTAGATGCTATGGGGATAAACAAGAAGAGGGTGACAGTGTGGCTGTGTATTTGCTATTTCTAGATGGAGTCACTTAAATGATGTTTGTTTGTTTTTTTTATTTCCTAATTTTTTTTATTTTAGAATATTATGGGGGTACAAGTGTTAAGGTTACGTACATTGCCTGTGCCCCCCCCTCATCGAGTAAGAGCTTCAAGCATGTCCATCCCCCAAATGTTGCACATCTTACTCGTTGTGTTTGTATATACCCATCCCCTCCTCCCCCTCCCACCCTCCCGACACCCGATAAATACTACTCCTATATGTCCACTTAGGTGTTGATCTGTTAATACCAATTTGCTGCTGAGTACATGTGGTGCTTGTTTTTCCATTCTTGAGATACTTCACTTAGTAGAATGGGTTCCAGCTCTATCCAGGAAAATATAAGAGGTGCTAGATCACCATTGGTTCTTAAAGCTGAGTAGTACTCCATGGTATACAGATGTCACATTTTATTAATCCACTCATGTATTGATGGGCACTTGGGTTGTTTCCACAGCTTTGCAATTGTGAATTGTGCTGCTATAAACATTTGAGTGCAGGTGTCTTTTTCATAAAGTGACTTTTGATCT
This sequence comes from Mirza zaza, assembly GCA_008750895.1. NCBI lineage: Eukaryota > Metazoa > Chordata > Mammalia > Primates > Cheirogaleidae > Mirza > Mirza zaza. The sequence goes on along the minus strand of VSMD01013558.1, from coordinate 13,242 downwards.
TTTGGGTAGATGCCCAGTAGTGGACTTGCTGGATCAAATGGTAGATCAACTTGTATTGCTTTAAGGTATCTCCATATTGCTTTCCACAGAAATGTCATTTGGAAGTAATGACTCTCTTTTATCCCTGGCATAACTGTGAACTCAATAATGCAGTGTATCTTTTCGGTCTTCCAATGTAAAATAAAGTGAACGCCTTGATATTAAATAGCATCTTTTTTGTTTCCTCCACCTATCCACCCTAACCACTTTTACTGCTTTTACTTGACCCTAGTTGCCTACTACAGCAGTAGAAGACACTACCAGAATTATGTTTCTCTGAAATGTAGCTGATCTCCTTAGCATTAGAAGGGTCATGTTGGGTTAGAAAGAACCCTGAGACTTAAATCAGGACACCCAGGTGTAAGTCTCTACCCAGCTACTCACTCTGTGGTTTTGGTATCCTAAATGTTGAGCCTCAGTTTCTTCATCTCTAAAATGGGAAGGGTATTTACTACATCTGGGTGGATCAAGGACATAATGTAGGGGAAAGATTTTTGCTATTAAGCATGAATGTGAAGAGTTGTTATTTCAAGCTAAAATTTTTGTGTGAGCTATAAAAACCTAATACCAAAGCTAAATATAGAAGTTAGCAAAAGATTTCTGAGATGTTTTCTTCTTGTTACGTATTTTAGCAAGAATGTGGTGCTGCTATAGGGTTATTGAGAAAACCTTGAACTATTTCAGGGAGATATGCTTTCCAGAATTAATAATGTGACCAATTAAAACAAAATATTCCCTCTTTACTCCATAGTTGCCTTAAAAAATATTGTGTATTAATTTCTTTCTAGTGACTACACAGAGCCCATTGTACTGATCTATAGACTTTGTTATATTTATTATTAATACTATTAATTTATTATTATTTTACTATCAAAACTAGCCTTTCTATAAACATCTTTCTAGCATATATCACTTCCTACCAGTCAGATATACATAAAAGTTAGGTGAAAAATAGAATATATGCAGTTCTATTAATTTATCTAGTTCTATTAGAATTTATCTGGCAGGTTTTTCAGTTTTACCAGAAAATCCCCCATGGGGAAAAAGAAGACTAGAACATATGGTATGATGTAATTTGTTTATTTTTAAGGCATTTATGTATGTCAGTCTTCACACAGGAAAAACTCTGAGCTAATAAACATTTTATAGTTATTATAGTTATTTTGTGGGGTGGGATTATGGAGGACTTTAAATTTGTAAAGTCGCGTTTCTGTAATGTTATAATTCTCCAGGGTGAATATTTTTTCATTTTATTTTATTTTTGTAATCCAGGTAAACAGTGAAGTTGAAAAACTTGGTGAGTTAGAAGTTTCTTTTGACTTTTAAATACCACGAAGCTGACTCCTGCTTGTGTATTTCCTTTTTTGAAATTACTCATCATTCTCACTGCTAAAAGCTCATAGCATATGGCACCAGGTGTGGAAATCAGTGGGCATCTATCTTGTGCTGAAAATCTGCAGCATTTCTGCCATTTTCTGCCCATTTGAATCAGAGTTTACTTTATGTCGACACCGTGTACTTTTGTGGGGGTTCAGACTCCAACAGAAGTTTTAAATCTGTCCCCCAAAGTCATCCCTTAATAAAAAGATTTCATTAGATAATCCACAAAGCATTTTAAAATCAAGAATAAATCAGAAGTGACTGGTGTCCCCATTCAATTTTTTGGAGTGAAGACGAGGTCAAAAGATTAAATCTTTGGTGATTTCCTAAAGACAACAAAACAAAAACAAGCCTTTGACAACAATACAGATAAAATACATTTCATATGAAGTCATCTTTACGCATGATATCCAGACACTTATCTTTAAGTATGGGGGTTTTGAGAGCGATAATCTTTATTTTTAAAAAAAAAAAATTTTTTTTTTGTCTTTTCATCTGTTGCTAAGAGACAAAAAGTGCTAGATGCATTTTCGTTTAATTTGGAAGATGTGTTTGCAATGGGCTGCCTTCGATTATAAACTATGAAGCGCATGAAACATGACAGAGCTCTGGGGAAACCAAAGCAGTTGGCAGACATCATTTTGGAAGCAAAAACTAAGCACAGCGACTATAGATGAGGGTGCTGAGAACAGGCGGAGAGAATGTTGACAATCAGGAATTGTCCATGGGCATTGCAGATAGGAAGTCTTAAGGGCAGAATAGCAGCTGCAGGCACTGATTTGCAATTGTGCCACTTTGGCTGGGGACTCTGAGTCCTCCAGGGTGGGTGGCTGCCACAGCGTGATTTCTTCTAATGAGGATTAATGATTCCTTTGAGGATCACAGTGGAGGCAGCTGGTATGGACTTAGTCTTCCACGCTGAGTACCACACTGCTCAGCGGAGACCTCTGACTTTTACCCCGTCTCTGTCTATTTCCATGGTCATTGGAACTGCATACAGACCAGGCCCCACCCCCTTTTCTCCTGAGGGTGGCACTCTCTGCTGCCTTGGTGGCTCTTTTGATTCTCTTCATTTCCATCTTTCCTCACTTTTTGCTTTTCTGCTGGTCCTAACGGGTCATTTGAGAGCTGTCAGGATCAGAATTTAAGCCCAACAATGTTTGGTTTCATAGCCATCCCTCCCCCTAACCCCCCAAAAGAAAAATGCAAGTGTATTTTTAAAATGAGCTAAATATGTTTTTTTTTTTTTTCTGTTTTTGAATATTTGGAGAAACTCTAGGGTGCAACAAAATCGATGCTGACAATCTAATTGAAAAAGACAGTTTTTTGTTCTTTTGATTGAACAGTTTTTGCTAGGAAATGAATGTTTCCAGGCATGTTGATTTGAGGGTACCCTAGCCAGATGCATGTAGCCCATATCCACAATATGGTTAGGTATTGATTTAAACAAACAAGTTGGGGGATGAATTATATAGAGTGTTCTCTGGTTGTGGCTTGTGGAAAAATCTTCATGTTGTATGAGTTTTTAGGGTAACAGTGGAAGCAAAACCATCAACAGGTGACATTTGCTTATTGGATGTGCACTTAGTTCTGCTTAATACAAGATAGAATATATAGAAAGCTAATATGTAGTACCTGGCTCTAGGGAATTTACCTGGGAGACCTACGTTTAGAAGAAGATAATTGACACTATGTTAATTAGAAGGGCAGTCACTTTATATGGTGGTTAAGAGCCATGGACTCTGGAATTAGCTTTTGAATCTATTTCTGCCATTTGCTAGTTTCATGACCATGGGCAAGCTTCTTATCATCTCTGAGCATTGCTTTTTCTTCTATAAAATGTGGAAGAAGTTATATATATCATAGAGTCGCCCTAATAAAGAAAATATTGCATGTTTCTGAATACTGTAAGTTTGGCCCCAGAATAAACGCTCACCAGGTGGTTAGCTATGCTGAGTTGTTTCCTGTAGGTCCTTAGAGGCCGGGGTGGAGGGGCCTTCCAGCAAAGCAGTGCTTTGATGATGGCTATTATGACACAGTTTCATAAACCTGAAATTACATTTGTGAATAGACCGTTTTAATTTGTTTTAGATTTCTTTTTTGAAATTAGTGACACTTTGAATCTAGATTAAGAGCTGCCACTTCCTAAGGCCATATAAATCACAGTAATTGGTCAATCAGGGGTAATTCTTAATATATGTCTTTGTGTGAGCAACATGGTAATTCATTGCATATGTGCTGACTTAAGTGTTCTAAAAATAAAGCCAAACAATTATGTGTTCAATATCAGCTATTTTTAAATAAGTGCCAGAACAGATTAAGGATTCTGTTTTTATATTGACTCATGAGGAACACTGGGATTTTCTTAAACTTGTGAAGAGTTCGTTTTTTCTTTAACAAAACTTCCCTTAAGATTACAAGCTATATTTAATTACTTTTTGGTGTAACATTTTTTAAGTCTTATTATTAATGAAATACACCAAAGTAGAAAAATTGAAAAACGCAGTAAAGCAAAAAGGTGGTTACAGAAAGCTTTACTGATACTAAGCATTATCTTGACCAAAAACTGTTATCAGTTTCATTATTCAGGAATGGATGTAGGGCTTATGTGCTGGAATGTAACGGAGCATGGAAATTGCATAAGGAACACGTAATATTTTCATTACTTGTTCTAAACTCTAGCTTCAGTGAAATGGAGGAAGTTCAAGCAGAATGGGATTAAGTATGATTTTGTTGCAGCATTGTTATTGGATTTCTGATGCTTTGTGTCATTCTTTGAGATATCTGGGACAGTGTGCTTATAAGAACCCCGGGTGAGATAATATGAACATCTGATAAGGACTTGGAATAGAATTGTTGGTCATAAAGGAATTGGAGAACAGAGAGAATCAAGCAAGAAAAAAAATATTCCATCATTTTTATTGAAAGCTTGAGACTTCTTAATCCTCTCCATGAAGCAACGTCTTAATTTTCTTCGATTATTAAAAGGTAAGTTTGAAAGCTAGAAAAAGGGGGAATGATTTTCCCTTTCATTTTAAAGGATAATGGTAACAGAGTTGCTGAAGTTTATACTTTCTCCATTCAGATGCCCCAATTAGCATCTTATTACAGGGAGGACTAATTCCCTTTGGTATATGAAACAGTAAAGAGACAAAAATCAAACTGAGGAAGGACTCTATACACCTAGTTTGGCAGAATCATTTTCAGAGACTTCTTACCTTGGTATTTGCGTTTTAATGAAGTCCTAAACCATGCTTTGACTGTTGTTAGCCATAGCCTTTGAGTTTACTGTGTTTTGACAAATAAGATTTTTTTAGATTGCTGAGAGCTAAAGAGATTGTAAAATGTATATCTGTGGTGCTATATGAATATGTATGTGAATCTGTGAATATTTCTGCCTGGATACAAGTACTTTGTTGGCTACACATTAGTTAACTCTTGAGATTTTTGTCTTCACTCTCTGAAGACAGAAGATAAATTGGATGAAGTTATAAGGTGTTTTGAATATAGTCTATGTTTAATAACCTTCATTTATATTTTGTACGAAATGAAAGGAGAATCCTGTGGGCAAGTGGTATTATGTAAAGTGGTACCAAGGAAATCTTTGTTTTTGACAAAGGGACTTAATTACCTGTGAAGCCTATTCATAAGTAAGTGTAGGTTAATTTGCTTGATACACTAAGTAAATCTATTAGGTGAAATTTGGAAAAATCTCACCTACTAAACTTACTAGATTTAACAGTATAATCAGGGATTTGCACTGATTCAGAGAGAAAAGGACAAGGAAGGAAGTTGCTATTTCTATTGAAATGATATTTTCCTTTTCTCCTTTAGTTTGTTTGAAAGTTAAGCCCATATCAAGTGTGTGGTTTTTTTTTTTTGCCATAGTTAGAATATTAAAAGCATTTAATAACGGGAGCTGTTTGTGGTCTTTTGATATAATCCATCCCAGTTCTAAGTGATCTTTTAAACCTTAAAATAGTGCATATCCAAGGAGAAATTTGATGTGCATCCTTTCATTCTGAATTAGCATCTTCCAGTCTTGATGAAACATGAGAGAAACACAAGACAAAAGGGTATAAAAATAACATCATGTCATCTCCTGGGAGGACCAGCCATTAAACTGTTTCAAGATTAAGCAAAAGAGGAAGGCAGTCCTTCTGATATATCATAGGGCAGGGAGAGAATCCACTCTCATCTGAGGAAAATCAGAGTGAAGGATGGTCAGCCAAGCCTGTTTAGCATTTTGCACTGATCAGCAAACCTGAATAAGTGTTTCTCAGACTTTAGTTGGTCATGTACCAGATGTTCAGTTTTTGCCACGTATGTGCCACCCATTTTGCTAAATACTTAACATTTTCCTTAAGCAACATTCTTTTCACATAAATTTATTTTAAAAGGAAACTGTGTGTCATGACTGCAAAATGGAAAGCCATTTTCACTTGCCGTAAATAGAAGATAGGAGTAAAAATAAATGCAACAAAAATGTAGTGTTAGTTCATTTAAGCCAGATAATTTGCTTGCAGAAAACTCTGATCATTGAGTCTTGCTTTCTTTTCTCTTGGATTAAGGGCAAAATTACTTAGTAGGGTGAGAAGTCAGGATGGTGGCTGGGAACAGGCCTGAGGAGAGTTTTCGGGGTACAGGTTCTGTTTTATTCCTCCTGTGGGTAGTATTCAGGAGTGTGTACGTGCTGTGAAGATGTGTCAATGTGTCTACTTTGGCTGTATTCACTTTCTGTTACAGTTAGCCCCAAATTGCATCTGTTGTCTGGATGTGACCAGATAGGTTGGAGATTGACAATGGAATGATTTGCTCATCACGTGGTCAATGTCCCACAACAGCACAGGCGGGGGCCACTGACAGTAATAGGACCTGGTTTCCTGCTGCGTAGACCAGTCTGGGCTGAAAGCTCCGTGTAGCTCCTTTAGTTTGGTTGGTTGAGGAAAGAAGGAGCCTTTAGAGATTAGAAGCCACTACAGAGAGGAAGAATTCTATCTTTTGTCCAAAACTTACACAGATAAATATTAATGTCGTAGGCCAGAAATCAGGAAATCCCTCTTTGATGAACAAACTTTTGTTGGCTTTTATACTTAATACATTTTTGAAAACCAGTACTGTCTTTATGCATTCCAGTTGTGGCTGTTGACTGAATGTACACAGCCCAAGCGTAGATACAAGTACAGCTAAAACAGCAGTCCATTCTACACTGCTCTTCAAAAGAGCATCTTGCCAACTTTTTCTGTCGTTGACCCACAGTGAAACGTATGTTTTGCATGTGTGTGACCCAGTGCAGCACTTACAAACGTGAATGGGTCTGGTATATGTGCATGAAAAGGAAAAATTTCATGAGAGTTGCTCATCTGTACCACATGCAATGCAGTCTGGTATTTCTATTTTATTCTTTTTCTTTTAATGCCGTTTGCCACCCACTAAGTTGATTTCATGGCTCACCGAAGGGCAGCGGCCCACAGTTGGAAAACTCTCTGCTATGGAGGACAGAGCTGTACTTTGCAAGTGGACAGCAGATGGATGTCTCTTGCTGGTGTCATTCCCTGGAATCTGTTGGATCGGCTGATGGCGAGTCCCAAGTCCCAAGTCCAACCTGTTGGGATACGAATGGAGTCAGATTTGGTGTTAGAATACATGACTGTATTTGCAAAAATAATCTCCTCTGCCTGTCAACTTTCCACTTGTGAGAACTTCTTGGCTGAGGCAAAGATCATGAGCTCTGCATGCTGCCAACAGATGGGTGGCATTAGCTAGTAATCACTTGTGTAATAATGGACTTACTACAAAGGGACGTGGGTCCAGTTTTGGGAAGCCTAACTTGTTTCTCAGTGCAACGCTTTGGTGTGCAGGGTAATTTCTCCTTCAGCTGAGGAATTCATATCAACCTGATGTTTGATTTGGATGCTTTATGTGGCTTGTGTTGTGATTGTGCACATTCTAGATTCTGTTGGGAAGGTAGTTCAGTTATACCTAAAAAGTCTTCTGAATCCAGTGTCTGTTGGGTTTTATGGTGAAGCATTCCCATGAGTTTGCATTTTTGTTAGGGAAGCACCAAGGAGAGCCCTGCTTGAATGTGAGCTCTCAAGAGCAGGGACATGTTGAGCTCAGTACATCCTATCTTCCCAGTAGCTGGAGCCATGCCTGGTACAGAGTATTTGATCAGGAAATATCTGTCACCTGACTAAGGAATAGATTTTTCAAGTCACATGACCAACTCTGAGGGTAAAACTGCAGGCAGTGTAACATTAGAAGCATTCAAGGCAGGTGACAGTATGTCATGAGGCCTTGGGGACATTTGATACGTAGACAACATCTCCTGCAGACAGGTGGAATCTGCCAGCTGTCCGTACAGGAATAGCAGTAGGTTAAAATAGATATCTCTACCAGGGCCAGGAGGAATTCAGGAGTAGAGAGTTTCTTAATTTGGAAACAAGGGAGTAAATGGGCATGCTAGAGAGTGATCATAAGTAAGCCCTAAATTTGCTTTAAAAAGAAAATAAGATAAATATAATGACATCTTGAGAAAATCAGGAGTTTAATTTTTGGTGTACCACATTGGATTTTATAAGCTAAACTTTAAAAATCTGCATGTATGAATTCCAGTCTTCATATTTTAATTAAACATTTTTCTTAGTCCTGTTTAGCGATAAGATTTAGGAAATTGTGCTATCTCTGATTAACTCACTTTATGCAAAACAGAGTCCTAAGTTTCCTTTGGCGGTTGTGCTTTTTGTTGCTTAATGAAGCTTTGCACCATATTGGAAAATACGTAACAACAGTCACCTTTGGCCTTTCCTTCCTCATTGACTTGGACTTTATCTTCCCATCGAAGGCAGTTTTACCAACAAAATCAACAGCAACTAAGTTCTGGAAGATGCCTTTGCTCACTTCTGAGAGTGGCATTTTCTTCGATGGAAGTTTAGTCAGTATTGTGGCCACGGAATTTTCATTCACGTCCCAGGAAATAATTCCTTTGCTACAATTGCTTAATTAAACCAGAGTCTCAGTGCAGCAATAAACCACGGTGGAACTTTCTGAGGGCTTCTTTGGGGGGATTGCAAAGGAGAGGGTGTTAAACAAGGACCCTGGGAACAGTCTTCATGGCTTTCTGCCACCAGAACCACACCCCAAGAGGTATATGATCAGCAAGATGATGTTTAAACCCTGTTGCAGTAAACAGATTTATTTTACCTTTTTACTGCTATCTTTCTGCCAAAATGTTGGAGATTTGTGTTCTATGCTGGACTAATGAGAAAAGGTGACAAGCTGAAAATAGATGAACATTCTCATGAAATGAGTATTAAGCTGAACACAAGGTAAATCTTAATAGAAATGAAGAGATCAAGTAGAAGTTTCCTAATGGACATCACCAGTGTATTTTCTAATAACATTTGCTGACAAAAACTTTCAAACTTAAGTTCCTAAACTTTAGAATGGTGAAACTAGTATATAGAACAACTGTCTCAGTTTTTCCTTTAAACATCTAGGCCAAGAAAGGAAACTAAAGTTGTTTAGAATTAGTGGAGCATCTGCTAGTGTGTTTATATGCCAGCCAACCTAGAGCTGAAATGTTATCTCTGGAAGTTGGTGGTAGCCTGGACTCACATTTAAATAGTTTATTTTGGGGGAAAAAATGCTTTTTGTTAACAATTTAAAAAGGAGAAGATAAAAACAGTGCAGTTTCTCTTATCCTTTTGGGGTGTGGGATGGAAGAATTCATTCAAAGAGACTTTTTTAGTGAGTGATACCTCAATTACACAAGTTAAAAGGATAGTGGTACACTTTCTGCATTAGTAACTGCTTTTGTTAACATATATCGGTAATTTTTACTGTGTTTAATGTAGCATTTTGCTTAGCTGATATCCTAACAAGAATGAACATATTAATGATAAAATGCAATGCAGTGTTTGTATTTACTTTATAGAAAGAATGCCATGCAGTGCTGTTGTTTAATGACATAACCATTAGTAACACTAGAATCTAAACCAGAATAACACTAGAAGAATCAAAATGGTTGTTACAAGTGACTTTAAAACAAACACACACGTTAAAAAAAAAAAAAAAATATCTAGGTGGTTTTATTAGTAATAAACGTTTCCTTTTTCTCCCTAAATCAGCTTTCATTTGTTTTCTTATCCATGACCCATATACATATTTGTGCACATATACGCCATTACATAGAGAACCAGCCAATTAAGAAATGAAAGTTGTCCTCTTTAACAGCACAAGATAAGGAAAAAAAATGAAAACATAAAGAAATAAACGTTGCTAACTTGTGCTGGAAGCGTAGCCACTTTTAATTGGGCAAAACGTATTTTTGCTGCTCAAGTTCAACTCCAGAGTGACAGGGGTCTGCCTGTCATTGTCCTGTTTTCCCGAGTGGAAGTGGTTCTTTTTCTCTATTCCTCACCTTTCTATTAATGGCTTAATCCCCCTGGCACCTTGAAGTTCAGTGGCAATCATAGAACATGCTCTTGTAACAAAGATGCCAGATTCTGCTCGTTGAGAGCATTGAAGTAAAACTCTCAGGCTATATAAATGGCCTGCTTTTTTTTGTTCTTTCTTTCTTTTTTTTCTCTCATCGTGTACCACACCAGACAGGGGGAATGTCCTCGCCTTGTCAGAGACAGAAAAGAACTGCCCTGGCATTGGAAGTGAAAGCATACAGCTAATTGTTGGTGGTTTTGTGTTACAGACCACCTACCAGCCAAAGGTAGATCTTAAGGCAGGGGTTCTCAAACTTTTTAAACAGGGGGCCAGCTCACTGTCCCTCAGACAGTTGGAGAGACGTTGGAGAGTAGGGCACACATTCCACACATGCGCACTGTGGGCCCGGGACGAGTCGGCTGCTAAGCAGGACAGGCAGCGGTGGCAAAAACACCCAGTGGGCCAGATAAATGTCCTTGGCAGGCCATATGTGGCCCTCGGGTCATAGTTTGAGGACCCCTGTTAAGGTCTTTTAGAACCTATTTAAGGAAACCAAAGTGTCATTTTGATTTTATTTAGGAGAGCACTCAAAAGTGATGGTAGACACATTGCTAAATGTATCTGGTGTCTGGACATAAGTCATTTTTGCATGACATTAGGGTCACCTGTGTGTTTAATTATCTGGTCCCAGGACTCCCATGACCGGAGTCTAATGGGGACCATTCATTGCATCGTAAGTTAAGGAGATATTCACTGTCATGAGCTGGCCACCTGGGGCACAGACTCCTGCAGTGACAGAGTGAAGGACTGTGGTCTCAGGTGAGTACAGACTGGAGGCCGTCTTGTCCTGTCCTATTTTACTTGTGGAGCTTTCTCCCTTTCTGATGGCAAATTTTGTTATGTGTGCTGGCAGTGCTCATGGGGCAAAGAGAAGCTCCTGGCTGCTGTCCCCTTTGCAGAGTGTGACTGGTTGGCCACACAGGGAGAGATGGGGAGAGAGCACTGACCATCACAGGTGGGCTGGTGTGGGGCGTTCACACGTATGTCCCCAACCGAAAAGGTCTCTGTCCCCAAACAGCCTGAGGCTGTTTCAGTTAGCGTGGTCAATCTGTTATTACATGGTCCACAGAAATGCTTATGAACTTAACTGCCATAGAGTTTCGCCACAGTCGTACTATCGAGCAGCAGTAAGTGTAGCTGGGAAGGGTGCGCTGGCTGCATAGGTCCGAATCCCAGCTCTGACACTGTTAGCTGGGTAATGTTGGCAAGTTACTTTTTTGGACTTTTGTTTTCTCATCTACAAAACTTAGGATGATGATATCTCCTAAGTTAGCTGTGCTGATTAAATAAGTTAATATATCTCAAGATTTTAGAAGCTCTTGGAAGAGTTCTTAGCACATAGCAAATATTCAGTGACTTTATGATCACAGTATGAGTATTGATCGTTTCCATTTGCCGGGAGCCTCCTGTATGCAGTGAGCTGATAACACGTGAACTGGGTTATCCTAATGCGCTGCTTCCTTTCCTTCTCCCCACAATCCCAGTGTGGCAGTAGCCCCATCCTCATTGTGCACGTGACACCTCTGCAACTCACTTAAGTGCCTTACTAGGGGCCACCTGGCTGTCCGTTGAGAAGAACAGAGTCCAAGTCCACATCTGGCTCTGTGTGCTGTCCTACTGTTCCATTCTGCCCAGCCAGGTCCCAGGCCAGCGGGATGTTATTGAAGCCTCATTAAGTGAACAAGCATAGTACAAGACTGTGTGTGTGTGTGTGAACATAAACAATAACATTACAAAAGCATATAACCAATTATATATGACTCTAAAATATAAATCTTGTTTTAAAAAATTCTGTTTTCATGAAGGAGAGTGTCTGGAGCTTTGAGTTCCATACTCCCATTTAACTAAAATAGTTGATCTTCTTTCTGTGCGAGATTCTAATGTTTTAAATAATAATAGTTATTATTATAATGTTATAAATCATAATAAAAAATAACAATAACCAACTAAACCAAGTTATTTTTGTTAGTATAGGTGTAAGAAATAATGAGAATTTGCACACAGCAAGTTGCCCAGAAGTAGCTTAGCTTGCAGGGTGGAAGGAATGGAATCTGAGATCTTTTTATTATAGTATAGAGTTCTCTTTCTTTAAAAAAAAAATCTTACATCGAATGCACCACCCCAAATTAAAATGTTCTGTGGAGTTGCCACAGTTTTTGAAACACTAGAAATTTGAAAATGAAAAAGACAAATCTCCACCTGCCTTCCTCTCCTTTCTTTCTTTCCAAGCCCCAAGGTGAGCTGTTTGCAGCCTGGCACCAAGCCTTCCATACCCTCTCCGTGATTGTACAAAATAGAAACACGTATGGTTTTCTTTTCTTTTTTTGATCCTTGTCTTTACAGAGACAAAGTCCTACTATACTCATTTTCTGACATGTTTTCTTTTCTTTGGGACAAAAGGGATCCCTTGAGTCTCTTTTATAAGGACGCTGAGCCCCATTCATGAGGATGGCTGCCTCCTGTCTTAATCATTTCCCAAAGGACTCACCTCTTAGTTCTGTATCACATTGGGCATTAGCTCGCAGCATACGCATTTGGTGAGGACAACAACACTCAGACCATACCAGGGGCCTTCCAGAATTAGTATATGTTGGAAATTTTTTATCTTCGGATATTACTGAGTTGTTTCAAAATGTAGGGAGTAGGGGCTGGCTAAGAGGAACTGCGTTTAACCATGCCATTTTCCTTTGGCAAACCAAGTTCCCATGTAATTTTTTCCTCGCAGTTCATGGATGGAGCAAGAATTCTGTCCCAACACCTGTCCAGTTCATTAACTGAAATATGAATGTTCCTCATATCTAAGCTGAAAGCAGGAAATGGCAAGGGAGGTGGGCTCCTCATTGGCTTCTAAAAGCAAACTTGGATTTTTGGCTACTGTTAAAATTTATCTTTTAAATAAGAAGAAAAAAATGCTTTGGATCCTTACCGTATTGACAGCTTTTTAGCATTTCACCTATAAAATCAATAGGTTCTCCCCACCTGCCCCCCCCCCATCTGTCTGTCTGTCTGTCTGTCTCTCTCTCTCTCTCTCTCTCTGTAAACCCCTTTTGGGGAGACTATTTTTTTTTTTTTTACATATAGCTCATTCTCACTCTCATTCCTTTTCACCTAAACATTTCCTCCTAAAGGAATCTTAGGCCAGGTGCAGTGGCTCACGCCTATAATCCTAGTAGCACTCTGGGAGGCCAAGGCAAGAGGATCACTTGAGCTCAGCAGTTCAAGACCAGCCTGAGCAAGAGTGAGACCCTATCTCTACTAAAAATAGAAAACTTAGCTGAGAGTCATGGTGCATGCCTGTAGTCCCAGCTACTTGGGGGGGGGGGG